>JAJJMA010096561.1:8882-24680 GCA_023529015.1 Papaver nudicaule
TCATCAAATCACTTCTAGTTGTGTTCCTAGACATTATCTTAGCAGCAGGGTCCAAAGACTTGCAAAACAACCTAAAGTAAAAGTGTTCCATCATGTTCATAGGGTAATCATGCTTAGCAAAATCATTTTCACAGCACATAACCTAGTTTCTAAAGGATCATACTTCCAATTCATTAACTTGGTTGCTTGGTTACCTGCTGTTTTTAGTGCAGCATCAATCTTTGTTTGACCTTTCTTGTTCTGTTCTCTCTTTGGGCATCTCTTTAGATGATTATTCAACCTGGTAGTACCTTTTGCACTTCCTGCTTCAATTACCTTTCCACAATGCTTGCATGTACCTTCTACAACAGCCTCTTTCTCATGTTTTTGTTATACCTTACTACAACAACCCTTGTAAATTCATTCCAAACATTTGATCTTGTTGCTTTGAGTTGCTTCTTCTTTGCAGCTACAAGTGGATCATCATCTTCTTCTTCTGTATCAATATCTTCATTTGTGTGAGAGTCAGACATGGGATCATCATCAACACCAGTACCACCAGTACCACCACCACCATCAGTTGCAATTGGATTCTGAGATGAACCACCAGTATCCAATAAGTGATGCAATCTTTTCCTACTACTAGTACCAGTAGTACCACCACCACCACTTTCAGTAACATGTGTTGAACCAATTCTTGAACCTTGAACACTATCACTAACTTGAGCTAGTAGTAGTAATTGTTGTGCTTTCGCCTGCTTTGATAGAGGAAAAGGGGTTGATTTTGAGGGTGTGCAACTGATTTCCCCCTTTTTTGAGACATTTTCCTTCTGAACTGCAAATTAAACCAAACAAAGAAATGAGAAAGAATTAGAAAAAAACCCAATTTAAACTTAAACCCAACAAAGAAATTAAGAAATCAAACAAAAAAATTTGAATCGAACTTTGACCTAGTTTTTCAATCAAACAAAATCACAGTGATTCATTAGTTTCATACCTGAATCAGTGATTACAAAAGCTAGGGTAGGGAGTATCAGTGGCAGATCGGATGAGGATGGCCGATGAATCAGTGTTTTGTTGAGCTGCAGAACTGCAGAACAGAAGAGTGAAGAAGAGAAAAAGAAACGGAGGAAGGAGAAAAAGAAGATAGGGTTTCGATACACCCTATGTGGGGGATAAGATATACCCTGGGAGATGGAAATTACTAGTACATCCCTGGGGTATCGGATATTAATGAAACGGATGGGGCTAAATCCGATTTCGATAGTGTTAAGGAGAAAAGTTCGATAATAAATCCGATCCGATATCCGTTATCCGATACAACGGATAAAATCCTATAGGATGTCGAATTTCCGGAATCGGTTTCCGGATACCGGACAGATATTGACAGCCCTACATTTGAGCAAGCAGTTCATAAGCCTTGTTAAACTTAACCGTCCACATCCATAGAGCAATAACACAGCTGATTGTATTATCATTTCAACACAAATTAAATTTTCATTCACAAATCAGATTACATGATAGAGAAACTTACTTGTTAATTTTTGCATCCACCATAGCCACTCCCATCTCCTTTTGTTTTCAAGATTCAAGTACTAGTAAAAACTATACACAACCCACACCTGAATTTCCCAAGCGTCTTTCCATGACGACTTTTCATGTTGTTCAAAAACCCAACAGTATGAAAACCATGAATTTCAGCAACAAGTCTAACACCATCAAGGTTCTAAATTGTTCAAATAACAATCTCTTCTAACACCATTTATGATCCAACTTTGTATTAAATCGTCATGGTTCTAAATTCAACCATGACGAATTTTCATTTTGTTCTATTGGTTTCACCAAACCTTTGCAACTGAATCAAACAATCAAGTAATTAAATTAAGAGGAAGAATGTGTTTAACTTTTGAAATGGAAGAAAAAACCCAAACCTCTGTTGGAATTCGATGAACAGAGATCTTTAAGCTTCTGGATGAATCAATCGTCATAATTATCTAACATAACATGACGAGTTTTCTTATTGTTCAAATACCTAATTGTTGAAAACCCTAAAAAGAAACCCCAATTTTTACCTCCATCTACAGTAGCAAAATAATTGATTTCTTGATTTTTTTTGAATCAATCGTCATGGTTAACCCAAATAGCATGACGATTGTTCATGCTGTAATCTTGAATCGAAAAACTCAATCTTGTAGCAGTTCAGTTTTTGGGCTGATTTTTCACTCCAAATCTGTTTGAAACCTGGCAGTACCCGTTCTTCACTTCCTTCTTGTGGTGGAATTGCTCTTCTGGCGGAGATGGCAACGGTGGTGGCTAGCAGTGGTGGTTTTATCATACGGATGAACAAGAAAGAGTTTGCTGGGTTATCAGACGAAGAAGAAGAGAAGAAAAAGAAAAACTGTTTCGGGAAGGTGGTGGTGGGTTATTAGGGCTTGGTAGTTTTGGTGGAGGCATGGTGTTTAGAATCGTACGATTCACGAGTCGACTCATACGATTCGATACAACAAATCACTAAATCGAGTCAAATCGTGTAACTAAACCGTTTTGACTATGAATCGGGTTAGTCAACGCTGGTCTACGATACGTGACCAAGTTCACATGCTGACTCACACGACTCTGGACTAAGTCTCCTGGCTGACTCGCACGATTCTCATCCAAATCTCGAACTCACACGGATCTGATTCATCTGAAACTTATATCACGCAAAAACAGTTGCTAAGGGTCGAAACCCTGACCTATACTATATTTGACTGGCCATCTAACCACCAAACCAAGCATTCTTATCTATTTTACAATGTATACATTATAAATATATAACAAAATTAAATCTTTTGGAACTTAAATAAAAATCGACTATGAATCTTCGATTCACGATTCAATATACGAATCGATTCTCAAAAATGATAAAACGATATGCGTTACGATTCACGATTTAAATACCTTGGGTGGAGGGTTTTAATCTTTAGGATTAGCATAAAATTAGTCACCCCTTATAATTGAGATGGGATATGAGTCTTATTTTCGTTTTCCTCTCGCCCCTAATGAAAAAGCGCTTGCCTCAAAATAGCCAGGTATTTTTGGTATCGAATTATTGTCTAAAAAAATTGTTAAAATCATTGAAGTCGAAAAAAGTTTGTCATTGTATTTTCTATTGTTTCATCCTTCCAATTCCAACACAATTTTCCAACAAAGGTACGGTAGTATTAGTATCGCACCGAAAAGGTCAGGTCCAGACTCATATGATTGTCTATTCATCCCTGCATATTAATTTATACAACAACACCAACAACAACATAAAGTCCTTTTTTTAGAGCTAATACATTCGAGAAGAAAGAGCAAAAGTCCTTTAAATTACAATGCCGAAATTCGTTTTTAACCGCGTGAAGTTTCATAACCATCTATGGAAAAATTGGAGAAAACGTCTATTAAATTAAAAATATCTTAGAGCCTTAGAGCATTTCTTATGTGTCGTCTCCAAATGAGGCTACCCATATGAAGGAGACTTTCCGCTATGGAAAAATCTATGTTTCTACATTACACAACGGATGGTTTGCCGTGAGAAAAAAAATCACGAAAAATTTGAAAAACTCTCTTTTACTCATGGTAAATAGTTTGTCGTGTACTGAAGACTTCCTAGGACTCCTTCGAACGAAGGAGTTTAATAAAATGGTTGGCGTGAATGGGGTTTGGTATCACGTATGCCAAATGCCATATTGTCAACACAACAAAACTTCAAAATGCATTAACATTGAGGGAATCACAATAATACATTATCCATGTGCTTAGAATAATAGCCAAATTGGGATATTATTTAGTCGTAGAAAAATTGCCAAAGTAGTAACTTAACGCGGTAGAGTGTTGTTGTGTGTGGCATAATGTCAACCAACAACAAGCTCCACCCTTTCAATATCTGATTTGTATTTGCTTAAATCTTTTTTGTTTGACATTAGTGATTTATTGACCGACATATATGCCGGAGTCCGGAGATATACGTGTGACTGAGAAAAGAAGATGGCGGTGGGATCCAAATTCTACCCACAAGCACACACCATATCCTAATGTATTGTACGCAGCGGATAATTGTTGGATTGCACTCAGGGAAAATAGGTAGGCTATTGTGGCGGTCAACCATCATTTCCGTTTTATAGGAATGATGGAAGTGATTTGCATGGGTGTTGATTCAAAATTCGGAGCTCCAAGTCCTCCAATCATATACAACCTCTGTCCTAATCCCACTGAATGTGACGCGTTTACTGTTCATGTTATGGTAAGACTGTAAGAGTGAAGTCTGTTGTTGTGCATTACATGCATGTGTATGAATACCTTGTTCGGATACAAAAGCACTTCTGACTTCTGAAGCAGAAGTCGATTTCAGAAGTCAGAAGCAAAAAAATTTGATTCAGAAAAAGTTAACTTTTCTACTTCCAGTCATTCTGAAATTGTGTTGCCAAATTAACTTCTGACTTTTTTGTTTCCAGAAGCAGAAAAGTAACTTCTTAACTGTTATCCAAACAAGCTAGAATTCGTTACACTGCCACGTCTTCTCTCTTTCATTCTTGTCCACTCATTTCTTTCCACGCTCTCCACTGCGGTCTCCACTACCCTTTCTGTTGTGAATTTAATGTGTATAGCGTGGTGTTCTGGCTGGCCCCCGATAACAAATTTGTCCCATCAGCTAACGTTGCACCTTGCAAATGAGTTTGCCAACATTCCACCAAAAAGTGTAATTGCTGTTAGATAGTCATAATCCTTGATTAATGAAATACTCTACATCAATCTTTCCATGTGTACAGTTTCTATATCAATTGGAAGATAAAAGAAGAATCAATAGACAGGGGCATCAATCTTCTTTTCATAAAGTTGTGTTTAGCGGAATGTCCGTGCAATTAACAAATGCCGATAAAATCAACGACCCTCTCGATATCCCACTTAAAGACTTGTAAATAAAAACCAAGCGATTGCATTACATCCAAGAACAGATCCCATTTAATGATTAGCCCGGCCATTTGCAAAAATAAGAAAGATTGTTTTTTAGCAAATTTCAAAGTGGAGACTTGATCTTTCTAAAAATTTGATTGTTCGAAATAAAGCATGTACTCCGAGCTCTCATGATAAGGTTTAATAAGATTATTTCTGGCTAATTAGTATATTCTGAGCTATTGGCATAGGGCTCATATGGCCAAGTGGTGTTTGCATCAACACTATTCTCAGCATTAAGTGCTTAGCATCCGGATAATCAACTCAACCACATGAACTTGTTGATAAGTTCAACAAAACTAAACCTAGAGTAAAAATTTTAATTACACCCCCATTTGTGAGTAAGTTGACCTACAAGCACTCTATAAGTAAATGCCATGCGTAGTTAGTTTTTGTCATTCTTTTCTAAATCCCATGGCTTCTTCTGTTACTCATTTTCTTCTTCTTGTTCATCTGTTCATCTTTCCTTCCTTCTCAAATGCTCAGTTACCTATTACTTCTTTTAAACCTGCAAGTATAGTTTTCGATCTGGAGAGAGATCCATCAACTCTCCAATATATGATCGTAATTAACCAAGGAACTCCTCGAGCAGACGTAAAACTAGTTATCGATCTAGGAGGAAAGTTACCTTGGCTTCGTTGTGATAAAGGCACCTACAATTCATCATCGTACCATCCAGTGAAATGCACATCACCTCAATGTTCACTAGCAAACAAACCAGCAGCAAGTACAAGTGATACGTGCAATGGTACTGCTGCATGTAGCATTTACACAAGTAACCCGATAACTCATTTTGTCAGAAAAGGTGAGCTCATTTCAGATCTCGTGACTATTACATCTGATCCTGAGAGCCAGAAGACACCGGTAGCTTCGCCCCGCCGGCTTGCATTTGGTTGTGCGACTACGGATAGTATGTTAAGTGGACTTGCTAAGGGTGCTAAAGGAGTGGCTGGTCTTGGCCGTTTATCTTCTGTCTCTCTAGTTCCGCAGTTTGCAGTCTCATGTCGGTTCTCCCGCATATTCGCTCTGGAATTTAACGACAACGGGCGTGATTATCCGCCTGGCTCTAGGATCTATTTTGGTGGTGGACCTTACACTTACTTCAGCTGGAGTGGGGTTGAATGGGGGAAGAGAATTTTAGCTTACACCCCACTGCTGATCAACCCAAAACGTAGAGAAGAGTATTTCGTCGACCTAAAATCAATCAAGGCTCGTGGTTTTACTGTACCAATAAACAAAAAATTGTTGTCTATCAACAAAAAAACTGGCACTGGAGGAACGAAAATCGACATTCGAATTCCTTATACAACATTGGAGACGTCAATCTACAAAGCCTTTATTAAGACCCATATTGAATGGGCTGAAGACTGGAACAGGCAGAATGGTTTTTGGAAGGAATACCCTTTAAACATTTCAATGGTGCCTCCGATCGCGCCTTTTACCGCATGTTATAACTCTCGTCCACTCTGCCTCGGGTGTATGCTTTTGCGCCTTCTTATCCACCAGGTGGACCAGGTGTGTCTTTCGTCTTTCCTAAGAGCACATGGAACATTTCTTTGTTTGATCTGGTAAGAGTTAAGGATGGTGTCGACTGTGTGGGAATTCTTGACGGAGGTTCAAAACCTACGACTTCTATCGTTATTGGTGCGCGTCAGATAAATTTCCTAGAGTTCGATATTCCAAGATCGAGATTAGGATTTACGGAACCAAATCTCAGAAACTCTTGGAACTCTGATTTTACTTAGAATATTTTCTAATTATTTTAAATATTTTCAGAGTAATCTATATTTTTTTGTTTTCTTTTTGTATCTCTAATTTTACTTTGTATTTTTGTCTTTAGATGTCTGGTCTTATCACTTGCAATAATATCATTCCTTTTCTGCTCACCCATATATGTGTTTCTAATCATAATTGAATCAAAGAAAATTTGATCAAAATTGTGTGGATTGAAAATGTAAGGGGTTGGTATACACAGAAAACTGTTGAAAACGGTTGATAGTATGCCTTATCAGGCATTTCAATGCTACTCAAGAAAATTGGTCGCCAAGTGAAATCTAATCTTTCATTTTAAAAGAGAAATTATCCCAAAGTGTGAGAAACTGACCGTGGAAAGCTAAAAACAGGGGGCTAAGCGGCTGAAGTTCAGCCGCTTGAAAAAAAAAACTGGTAAAGTTTAATCATTTTACTATTAAAACTATAAAAAAATAATATAAATATTAATATTTAAAAAATGGAACCCACTTAAAATACTAAACAATGATTAGTTTTACTTTTTAATTCAATTGGGACCCACTTTTGAATGTAAAATCCTTTACAAACCGCTGATGTTTGGCTGTGTGATTTATTTTTCCAATAGAAACGGCTAATCTTTGGCCGTTTTGCCTGTTTTTCTTTGAGGGGCTAAACTTTAGCCGCTTAGAGTAGACTTTCACCCACTCTTTCATTTGAAAGAGTACCTGATAGACTTTGGGGAAAAAATGGATGAACGTGGCTCATTCTCTACCCATAGTGGAAGCAAATTTGCCCATTTGCTCACACTCTTTCATTTTGAAAGAGTTACACTTTCATTTTGAAAGCTTCATAGCCGTTGCTCTAAAAGAAAACAATTCTGATTAATCTTCCTTACCTTACAACCACAGAAGTGCTGCTATTTATAGCAGTATAGTTTAACCAACAAGTACTGAACTTGACTAACAGTAAAAGTAAATGCAGGTAGGAAGTAATAAATGTTTAACCGACACATTATTTATAAATGACACCTGACTTACACCTATTCTCTAACAATTACACACTAGTAAGTAGAAAAATAGCGGAATTGGTAACTCAATGCAGTAGAGTGTTCTCTGTAGCGGAATGTCCGTGCAAAATGTTGATAAACATCAACGAAGAACATGCTCGATCCAAACCAAGTTGATTGCATTACATCCAAGAACAGATCCCATTTATTGATCATGTCAATTGGTATGGCAAACTGTGCTATTCTATAGTCTCTTTGAATTGGTTGCTATAATCCATGCATGTACAGTAACCTCTGGTGATAAGGTTTATTAAGATTATGATCTGGTTAATTAATAATTAGTATTCTGAGCTAGCTAGTGACACATGAATTATTGGTAACTTAATGCGGTAGAGTGTAGTGTCCGTGCAACTAGCAAATGTAGATAAAATCAACGAAGAACATGATCCACCATACAAACATATAATAAAAACCAATTGCATTACATCCAAGAACAGATCCCATTTATTGATCAACAAAATTAATCGTGGTTTACCTGTAGATAAGAAGAATCTACCGCATTATGATTATATCTACCGCATTAATCGTGGTTTACTTGTAGATTGGTCCGATTCTCACTCCTTGCTGAAGGATTTGTTATGGGAAACCTGAATCCCCAATGGAGTGATCTTCAACGACTATTTACTGATTAAGTAAATCGAACAGCTTAAGGCTTAGTCTTATGGCATGCCGAATTAGAATCTAAATTAGAAGTTCATAGATAGAAGATCTCTCTAAGTCTTGTGGTAATTCCAGAATGCAATTCTAGAATGAAACAGCATAGGGAATTTTGGATCGTTGGATGGATGAAATAGATATAAAAGAGATTAGAATCGATTTGATTAGATTTTATAGACTTCTTTTTTGCACTCAATAAAACAGCGTAGGAGAGAACCTGAGCATAGCTCAGTTGTTTCTCGCTGGCTCCCTATAGGGGAGGGCTGAGGTCGATCCTCAGCAGTATCAAAAAAAAAAAAAAAAAAAAAAAAAAAAAAAAAAAAAAAAAAAAAAAACGTAGGAAGAATCTAATTATATTTAAAGAGAAGAAGAATTATGAAAAAAGGCAACGCTTTTGGCTAGCACCATGAGACCAATCTAGCACCGATCTTTTAACAACCAAGCTGGTCTTTGTGGGTCACTCTTTTGACTGAAATCCAAATATTGTATTCAACATTGATTGGTGCTAGCTACTTATCATTTTTATGGAACCCAGAAACCCAATTTATGTACCGTAAGTTCTTATGAATCATGATAAGGTTTAATAATCATATGGCCAAGTGGTGCATGTTTGCATTGGTCAAGAATACATATCCTATTCTTTTCTCAAGTGCTTCTGATCAGAGTTAAATGATGGCACTCGATTTACTCAACCACGTTAACTTGTTAAATTAAGAATCAGAACAAGATTGACAACACCTCATTTGTAAAAATTTGTAAGTTGACTTACATGGGCCAAGTCTATAAATAAAACCCATAATGCCTAGTGAGTTTTTGTACTCATTTTCTAAACCCCCATGGCTTCTTATGTTGTTCAGTATCTTCTTCTTCTGTTCATCTTTCCTTCTTTTTCCAATGCTCAAGCGCCTATTCCTTCTTCTAAACCCGCAGGTATAGTCTTCGAACTAAAGAGAGATCCATCAACTCTCCAATATATGATCACAATCAATCAAGGAACTCCTCAAGTAGACGTAAAATTAGTTATCGATCTCGGCGGAAAATTACCTTGGTTTCAATGTGATAAAGGTAACAGTTCATCATCGTACCAAGCAGTCAAATGCACGTCACCCCAATGTTCTCTGGCAGACAAACCAGCAGTCAGTACATCTGGATTATGCAATGGCACCGTTAACAGTGCATGTGGCATTTACACATTTAACCCAGTTACTCGTTCTGTCAGGAAAGGTGAGCTCATTTCAGATCTTGTGACTATTATATCTAACTTTGAGAGCGCGGCGACACCGGTTGCTTCACCTCGCAGGATTGCATTCGGTTGTGCAACTGCTGGGAGCATGCTAAGTGGACTTGCCAAAGGTGCTAAAGGAGTGGCTGGTCTTGGTCGTTCATCTCCTCTTTCCCTAGTTACACAATTAGCAGTTTCGTGCCGATTCTCCCGCATATTTGCTGTGGCATCAGGCGAAAACTATGGAGATGTACCTTGGGGTGAGATCTATTTTGGGGGTGGGCCTTACACCTATGTCGACTTTATTCAGAAGGATTTCACAACTAGAGTTTTGACTTACACGCCGTTATTGATGAACCCAAAAATTAAAGAAGAATATTTCATCGATTTAAAATCGATCAAAGTGCACGGTAAAACTCTACAGATAAACAAAAAGTTGTTGTCCATCAATAAGAAAACTGGAGTTGGAGGAACAAAAATCGACATTCGAATTCCTTATACTACTTTGGAGACATCAATCTACAAGGCCTTTATCAAGTCTCATATTGAATGGGCCGAAGAATGGAACATTCAGAATGGTATCTGGGGGGAGCACCCGGTGAACATTTCAAGGGTTGCTCCGGTTGCGCCTTTTACCGCCTGTTATAACTCATCTACTCTGCCTTTTGTGTCAGGTATTTTCGGTGCTTCTTATATATTCGGTCCAAGTGTGTCTTTCAACTTTCCTAAGAGTGTATGGAACATTACTTTGCTTGATATGGTAAGGGTTAATAATGGTACCGTCGACTGTGTGGGATTTCTTGACGGAGGTTCAAAGCCTACGACTTCTATCGTTATTGGTGCACGTCAGATATCTTTCCTAGAATTTGATATTTCAAGATCGAGATTAGGATTCGTGGAACCAAATCTTATGGAAGCACTACCATTTGGTAGTTGATATATTTCCTGAGTATCTATCATTTCTATATCTTTCTTTGTGATCTTATTATGCTTTGTTTGTTCTTCTTTTTTTGCTTTTGCAATAGTATCATTACGATATCTTTATCCTTTCTTAAGATAAAATGTGCGGAATCCAAATCGATGTACTAGTAGTGTAGACCACTAGTTAGGCTTTGTTAATTTTGGTGGTAATTACTTTCCTTTTTTCAAGTGTAGATCGTTGTCGGTATTAATCGGTTGTTACGAAAACTCAACTCTTTCTGGCATCTATCGGTAACCCTTCAGCGGCACAATTTTTTGCAGGCCATCTAAGAAGAAAATGTATCAATCAATACCAGTCCTGTATAGCTCTAGACACACATGAATTTGCACACACATATGAGTATAAAGCAAGCACACACAATAACCAAAGAAGAATAAAGAAGAAGCAAACCACAACACAGAGATTTATAGTGGTTCGACAATGCCTACTCCACTTGATGATGATGAACCTTTCACTATGGAAATCTGAAGAACAATTACAAGAACCACACGGTTTAGTCCCTTGTTGTTTTCTCTTGTCTCACAACCCTTACAAGAATACTCTCAACGTTGTGTACCTTACGATTAGAAGAAAACCCTTCTGTCTCTATGTGTCTCTGTATCTAAGACTCAAGCAACTACCACCTATTTATAACCTTCAATACTTGGATGTCAAGTAATACTCAATGTCCAAATCCTGGACGGTTTCCTAACTTCACAATATCCATATTCTAACCCAAGTCGGTTTACTTGGTTACCTAGAATATGACTCTTGCAAACTTCCTTGTAATAGTGAAAGACTTGCTCAACAAATATTACAATTCTCCACCTTTGTTGACAATCTTTCACTTACCACCTTGTTCTTCACTTTACGTACTTTATCGTCACCACATTGCACCTTTCGGTGCCTACACTGGTATAGTGTTGATTAAGTTCAAATAATGTTTGAACTTACGAACCAGTACTACCATCGTGAGAATGTCTGAAGGATTATCCTTTGTGTGAATCTTCAGTACTGAAAACTCTCCACCCTCTACGGTATCTCTGGAAAAACGATACCTCACATTGATGTGCCTTGCTCTTCCATGAAAGTCTTCATGCTTCATCAAGTCTATAGCACTCTGACTGTCACTATACACATCTATGCATTCTTGTTCGACTCCAAAAACTCCAATCAAGCCTTTAAGCCAAGTAGCTTCCTTCATGGCCTCATTTACTGCAATTAGCTCAGCCTCAGCTGTTGATTGAGCTACAACTGATTGCAATGACGACCTCAGCTTGTTGGACCACCAGCCAACGTAAACACATATCATGTTGTTAATCTAAATCGATCTACATCCCCCGCATAATCTGAATCCACATACCCATTTACTTTTGGTTCTCCACCAAATTCTCGTTGATAAACTAACCCAACATCTAGCATGCCTTTTAGATACCAAAGTATCCCCTTCACAACTTGCCAATGTTATTTCCCTGGATTTGCCATAAATCTACTGACAAGTCCCACATCTTGTGCAATGTCTGGTCGAACCATTGCACATCAAGCTACCAACTGCACTCGCATATGGAACACGAGCCATGTACTCCTCATCAGCTTCAGTACTTGGTTTCATCTTCATAGAAAACTTCAAATGACCACCTAATGGTAGACTCATAGGCTTTGAATCTTGCATTCCAAACCTCTCCACAATCTTCTTCAGATATTGTGTCTGTGTGAGACACAATCTACCCATCTTTCTGTCTCTTTGAATTTCCATTCCAAGTATCTTATTGGCTGCCCCCAAATCCTTCATCTCAAACTCCATACTAAGTTGAGTCTTCAACTTATCTATATCCACCATGCTTTTCGCAGCAATGAGCATATCATCCACGTTGAGAGGTAGAAATATTAAGGAATCATCATAAAGTGTCTTTGTATACACACAACTATCATGAAGACTGTGTGTAAACCCTTGTCTCTTCATGAATGTATCAAATCTCTTATACCATTTTCTGGGTGATTGCTTAAGCCCATACAATGATTTCTTCAATTTGCATACATAATCTTCTTTACCTGCTACAAAATAACCTTCGGGCTATGGCATATAAATGTCCTCCTCCAAGGTATCATGTATGAACGCTGTCTTGACATCAAGTTGCTCTAACTCTAAGTCATAGGATCCTACTATAGCTGCAAGGTACGGAATCGAAGTGTGCCTTACAACCGGAGAGTAAATTTCATTGTAATCAACACCTTTCCTTTGTGCATAACCTTTAGCTACCAAACGCGCCTTAAACCGTATGCTATTTGTACCAGGAGTTGCTTCCCTTTTTCACGAATACCCATTTGCAACCAATGACTTTGCTACCCTCAGGCAACCTAACTAGTTCCCAAGTAATACTCAATGTCCAAATCATAGACAGTTTCCTAACTTCACAATATCCATATTCACCCAAATCGGTTTACTTGGTTACCTAGAATAGGACTCTTGGAAACTTCCTTGTAATAGTGAAAGACTTGCTCAACAAATATTACAGAAAACTTATCAATGACAGATTATCTTGCGAACTTTAAAAAACCTTATAACTTTTAAAAATCATTTTTCGGTTCGTTATCTTAGAGGTTAGGTCATTCTTGTCTAATACTTCAACACAAAAAAAATTCATAATATTTTTAAGATCGAGGGAACACAATTCAACCTTCAACATGCATTATCCATGTGCTTCGAATTTAACCCTTTGAAATTGGGCAGTCACATAAGTGAGAAAAAGTAACGGGCATGGTAACTTAATACTGTAGAGTTGTTGAAAAGCTAACCCTCACTGAGACTTTGTTCTTTTTGCGATTGAGAAAAATCTAAATTTTTGAACCAAGTAAAGACATAACGGCAGCAGTTCACTGCAAATGAAATGAATCTAATTGTGATGAAGGTCAAGGAGATTTTTCGAGTACACTACACCATTTGGGGGGGTTTCCAACATACTATAAGTGCTGCTAAAAATTCAGGCTGATTTATTGCAACACAAATACAGTGTTAAGAATCCTATGTTGCAAATGTGTTGGGGGGTGTTTGCAGCACTCTATTTGTGTTGTTTTAATTAATTAAAACAACACAAATAAGTGCTGCTTTAATTCAGCAACACTTCTTTTAAATTACCCTGAAACGACATGTGGCACCGAGCTGGCGACATACGTGGCACCGCCTGCCAACAATGCACGACAGCTGTCAAAGAGCTGAACCAACCAATTAACGACACGTGTCAGAGAGATATCCAACAAATGGACGACATGTGTCGACCAGCAGGCCAATTAATGGACGACACGTGTCAGAAAGCTGACCAATAAATTGACGACACGTGTCTGTCTAAAAACCAATAAAAGGATGACACGTGTCAGAGAGCTGGCCAACCAATAGACGACACGTGTCAGGAAGCTATCCAATAAATGGTCTACACGTGTCAAAAATCTGGCCAATAAATGATAAACACGTGGCAACCTACGAACTAATGAATGGATGACATGTGGCAGACAATTGGCCAACTGCTATACGACACGTGTCTCCGAGCTATCCAATAACTGGAAGGCACGTGTCTCCGAGATGTCCCACAAAGATGACATGTGTCACCGGGATTTATGTCAGTTCTGTCACCGGATGTCAGTCCAGCAACCGGAGGGTGTCATATTCCGGTCACCTGAAGGTGCCAGATTCTGGTCACCTGGAAATTCAAATAACAAAATGTGCAATTTTCATTTCAAAATATGCAATTTTCATTCACAAAAAGTCTGGTTCAAAACCATTTACATTTCTCATTTGATTCCATTTACATTCACAAAAAGTATACTTTATACTTGTATACGCAAGCAGACTACCTAAGCTGCTGCACAAAAGAGCAAGCAGACTACCTAAGCTGCTGCACAAAAGAGTATATCTAAGCAAACAGACTACCTAAGCTGCTGCACAAAAGAGTATATATAAGCAAACAGACCTGCTGCACAAAAGAGTATATATAGCCACGGTTTTTCTCTTTCGATTGAAGAGGTGCACCATTTGACAGTCACTATTGGGATCCTCAAAACCAATAATTCCTGGGACCACTGGAATTCTGTCAGCTGAAGCAGTTTCATTGATGTTGCTGCTGTTGCTAGTGTTGCTGTTGCCGCTGTTGCTGCTTCATCTGAGAAACTATTTGGCTTTGCACCATCAAATTCTGTTGGCTTTATCTATTGAACATATCACAAACTGATTTCAAGCAATTAAAGTTATAAATCATAATCTTGTCATAATCCTGTCATATGCTAGTCTACAAGCTACATGGTTTAGATTCAGGAGCAATAGCAACATTTGTTGGTACATTCTCCATATACAGCAATCCATTTAATCATTCAATAAAAGGAAAAGAAGCTACTGTATCCAATTTACTATGCAACACAAAGTTGATTCAGGAGCAATAACTAAATGAGCCGGTACATTCGCTTTCCTATGTGTAAGTTGATTGCTTGTATATGCAAAGCAATCTTCTCGCACATAGGAAAGTGAATACACTAGCCACTCATCGGCTAAAGCTCCATCAATCATCAAAAACAGAACTACCTAAAAGAAGCGAAAACTGAATGAGAGCAGTATATTACCATCAAAGCATTAATTCCACACATCCTCCAAGTAAGTGTCGGGCATACTTCTCCAATCTGGAACAGAGATAGGGCAATAAGTGCGGACAAGATCACCAATAACTACAGGTTCAACAGTTGAAGAACCAGTTGTTTGTTGTGAGCAAACAAAAGGTTGCTCAGGAGAAGAACCAGGAGAAGAACCAGGATATTGAACCTGCACCAAAACAAGACCAAAAATCAGTTTCATCACTCCATTGAAACTTCCATTGAAACACTCAAACACAAACACAAACTCAATCAGTTGACTTACATCAGCTTCCATTCTTTACTTTGAGATTCCCCTGCAAACACCAAACAAAGCAGAAAATCAAAACCATTCAAACAAAAATCAAACAAAATCAAAAACACAAAAGACTGGTTTATTACCTTGAGATTAAGAGATTCCCCTGCAAACATGAAATAAAGAAAGTATCAGAAATCATTCAAACAAAAAAACATACAAAAATCAAACAAAAAAACAAACAAAAATCAAATAAAAATCAAAAACCCCAGAGTGAGACTGGTTTATTACCTTGAGACTGAGAGTGACAGATTCCCCTGAAAACATGAAACAAA
>JAJJMA010096564.1:0-39111 GCA_023529015.1 Papaver nudicaule
GTTGAATAGGGCTTATTGATCTAGCCTAAACAACTTTACCTCCGAACGCGTGACGAACTTAGTATGAAACCTAGTTCGTGAATTTGCGTTTGGGAACTTCTAGGGTTTACGATACAAGATCTACCTTATGAAGTTTATATCAAATCTTGGTCGTGATAAGATTGAAAGAATTCAATCGACCCAAGATACATGATGGAATTTTACTTCCGACCTGTGCTTCACGATCCTCAAGTGAAGTCTTTTCAATAGTCGTAGTCCTAAAAGGACTTTGAGATGACGACCAACCTTTATGCAAGGATACACAGATGTGTAGAGGATTGAGATTGTATCTTGCAGAAGGTCGTCTATTTATAGTGATCACCAAGGGAGGCTTTGCTTAAAAGTTAAGCAACCTTGAGTAGGGCTCAAGCAAGTTCCGGATCTAAAATTCCATAGCTTGAATACCCATTCTCAATCTTCTTCTAACTTTGGACAAGGCCAATAGTTAAAGAAGACGCAACCTTGGTTGAAGGTTTGCAACTTCTGGTCCAATGCTTGTTTGGACATCGCTTTGCGACTTCTGGTCCAAATACTTAGTTTGAACATCGCTTGGATTAAGTTGTTGAATTCCATGGGCCAAGACATGACAAGTCCTAGAACTAATTATGTCTGGAAAACTTCAAGATATGAAAGCTGGAAGTTTTCGCATGACTTATGTGAACGCGTTCATGAACGCGTACACAGAGCAGTCCTTAGAGTTCAGGAGAATTCAGGAGAATTCTTGAACTTGTATGTACGCGTTCATACAAACTTAGCTCGTTCTCTGAAATCCCAAAGGTGGTTATATGTACATGTACGCGTTCATGAACGCGTTCACCGTTGGGGTTGTTTTTTCAAGAGACAACTCAACATACTCTACCTATACAAATTATCACAAGAGTGACAAATGCAAAGGCAAAAATCCTAGAATACCTTCGGATCATATAAACAACATCATAGACTATTGGTATGATAGAAATGGTAAAAACGATACGGAAAGGGAATACATTTCTAACCTTCAGCGAGGACGTTATGATTTATCAAGTAGTAAGCTTCGGTCTTCGTCTTCATCAGTCTTCGTCTCGATTACCTAGAACTATCCTAGTCTGAGTTGTAGAGTAAACTTATCAAGGATTGTGTTTTTGTCTCATAAATTTGACAACTGACTTGAGATGGCAACATCAGTGGGTTCAACCGAGCAATGCTCTAACAGATGCGAAAACCAGATTATGGTTTCGAAATCAAAGTATAGTTTTACCAAAACCTACATTGAGGTTTCGAACTCTGAAAAGCCATAAGATGAGATAATCAAGAATATGGTTTCGAAATCTAGAAGTATGATATGGCATACAAGATGTGCATTTATAGAATCAAGTAAATGATTCAGAACTTCAGTAATCAGAGCCAAACCATGACGTAGTATTCGAAGCTCAGAACAACAGTATATCGAGTCTACACAACATAAGTGTGAGTCACGATCTCACTTACATTTAGCTAATACAAGTACTCGCTAATCAATCCGACAGAGTCAGACTAGGTAAGTCACTTTGATGGATTAAATCTCGTAATACTACCGAGGCAACATCACAACTGCTATATCCAACTCGAAGGTTTTAGGAAAAACCTTATATCACTTAGAGACGGAGAAGAAAAGAAAGCTCTAAGCAATATGGAACGTCATAACTTCAACAACAATATCGCAAGTGATAAAGTGGAGTTACATCTTAAGACACATTGATCACAAGACATAACGTAAAGCTTTCAGCAATGAGTTATGTTTTTGTCTTTTGTAGCACAAGTGTAAAAGATAATGGAATCGCGTTATTTAGATTCACTAACCTCTTGAATGATGAAGCCGAATGTCTTCGTTTGATCTTCAATCTTCTTCAACTCTTCAAATAGTGATTCTAAATCCTACCAAAATCTTCAACAACCTAAAACTAACTCAATGATGACTTTACCTAATGTGTATTCTTTAGCGGTCAAGTTTTGATCACTAAATTTGACAACTAAGCTTGACATACCAACACTTAGTGAGGCTGACCGAGCCATGCTCTAACAAATTCAACTCACAATTTGATAGTAATAGACAAATGTCCATTAAAATCAGGAAATTGAAGAGTATTCAATCACCTTAATGTTCAACAAGTGAAATTGATGAGTCATCAATACACTTGTTAGGGATTCGATAAACATCCAATCCCTTGGAATTTCAACAAGTGAAATTTCTTAGAAATCAATACACTCGTTAGGAAAATTGAGGAGTATCAATTACCTTTGAATTTCAACAAGTGAAATTGATTAGAAATCAATACACTTGTTAGGGGACCTAAATGTATTGGTCACCTTAGAGTTTCAACAAGTGAACTCGATTGGAAATCGATACACTTGTTAGGGGACCTAAATGTATTGGTCACCTTAGAGTTTCAACAAGTGAACTCGATTGGAAATCGATACACTTGTTAGGGAACCGAAATGTATTGGTTACCTTGCAATTTCAACAAGTGATATCGATCAGAGATCAATATACACTTGTTAGGAAATTGATGAGTAATCAATTACCTCATTTCGACATTGAGAGATATCATCTACTACAATGTAGGGAAATTGATCCGAGAATCAATTACCTTGATTCGATAAGCAAAATGCTTATCAGGAGAATGTAATAATTCCCCTCCATTCCAAAACCACTTTCCCCAGAAGAATATGGAAGTTCATCACAAGTTCAAAGCGAACTCTCCCCCAATGGTTGTGATTTTAGAACATTTCTCGAAGATAATCCGACTAAAACCACTAGTTCATCTACACATGCTAAAATAACATTTGTGCCTCGTGCATAAACTAATACCCTCCTTACAAATTCAATTCCTACATTACCTGTAAAAGAAATATATAAAAAAAATTGACAGACAACATCATAAGGAGGTCATGGTCAAGATTATTAATTCCCACCTTTCAACTTGCATAAGCAAGACGGAGAAATCTTGACACACCCTGTAATTTGCAATTTTTATATGGGATAAACAATCACACATTCATTCATTGCAAACACATCTATCAAAAAATTATGAACATGGAAATGAAAGACTCGTAATTTTATTCATAGTAGGAGGTTATTGATAGACAAATATTCAAAAGACTACAACTTGGTCTTTTGAATTCATAAGGATAATCAGATACACTAGCATTCAGAGTGCTTGTCAGAGGTATCAGCATGAAGGCACTCTTTGCATGAGAGGTTTCGGATCATCTCCATGACATTTTATGTATCTTCACAAGTTTGATTAATCCTTTGTTTCACCTCTTCAATTGCAACGGTGTTGGCAACAACTTGGTCTTTCATGGTTTCAAATTCCACCCACAGGTTGAACATGTGTTCAGTTGAAACCATTCGGGCATTATCGCCTTCATCCTCGTATACGAAGAAGCAGGGAGCATCAGATGCATCCTTGAGCCAATCAAAATCTTCATCAGAAATGACTTCGGATTCACAATCGACAACGTTCTCAGCGTTATCCATTTTGAGGCTCTTTTTCTCAGCAAGAGACAGTCAAGAGTGATTTGTACTAGGACTTTGCTCATTTTTATATGACCTAATTCATAAATAAAAATATATTTTCTTTAATTACCAAGATACAAACTTTTCATCTATCATGCTAAGGAAATTTTTTGCATTTAAGTTTGTATTTATGATAAAGGTTCTTTTTAAAAAGATCTAATGGTAACACAGAATTGTGACCAGTTTTTCTTTTTAATTTTGAACATCATGTGGCCCCAAGAAATGACCAAGGTGTTCGAATTCCAAGAGATACATACTCCAAGATTAAAATATCCTATTTTTTTAATCATACAAAAATCATTCACAACCCATAAGATATCGAATATCTTGGGACATTTTGAACTTAATCTAGAATCCGTAATAGATTCTATAGTGCTCAGTTTATTGTGCTTCCTTACTCAAATAGAGCACTAGGGTAAGGGTGCACAACACAATACAATTAGTCTGTATTGGTAGGAACATTTTTATGTTCCTTACTGAGGCTAGGAGTGTGATCTTTCTTAATAGAAGAACCTTTCTCATTTTTCTTGATAGGTTTGAGATCAGCTTGACTAGGGCACTCTCCTGTGTTTTTCAGAAACTGCTCCTTCAGTATTTTGATGACCAAGTTGCCAATGACATTTTCCTAGTTGCTTCCTAAAGAATCATTGTTGCTCTTTTTGCCTTTACCCTTCCACACTGATTTAATAAGAGGTTTTTCATCAGTAGATGCAGTAATGTCAGCTTTGACAGAAATATTATGTGATCCTGTTTGAAGATTATCATGACATGTTGCATAGGAGGGTTTGACAGTACAGGTGTCTACACAAGATGTGTGATGACATTTGCAACTCATAGAGTTGTGTGGATATCTCTTTAGACTCTTTATGTCACTTTGAACACAGTCTAAAGTGTCAAGGATCTTGATCAGTGTCTTATCCCTTTTAGGTACCGGTTTGTTTTTGCTTCCGGTGAGAATATTCTGGCGATTATTCTGTTTCTCACAAGAGAAGATTTTAACATAATTTTGATCAAGGTAGTCGGCAAGAGGAGAAACCTGGTTACTTAAAACCATATGACCATCTATTGGTAATCCAATACTAGGACAATCACTAGTGAAAAGAGTTTTCAAGGTGATGTTAGCAAGATGTTCAGCGGTTCCTGAGGAGATATCCATATCTTGCCATTTGAAAAGTCTGTCTAATCCCGAGATGATATTAAAGGCGGTATTAAGAGTATTCTGGGTTTTCTCAACAAACTCTCTGTCTTTTGTTAACAAAGAGTTTTGATTGTCAACGGAGAGTTTTTCCTTTTCCATCATTTTGAGAAGCTCCTCATTATTCTTATGCAGTTCAGTTTTTAGTACTGCAATGTTTTGAGAGCAATGCCCATGGCTTCATCAAATGTCTTGATTTTGGCACGAAGAGACGTGTTATCAGATAACATCTCATTTAGCTGTGTTTCCTTGATATTCACTTTTTCAAGCAACTCTTTCACAGTTGATTTCAACCTCTTATTTTCAAGAGAGAGATTATAAAGAGGTCTCATCAGAACAACAATTCTAAGTGTAGCCTCTTTTTCAACTTCGGAGTCTGTAGTATCAGAGGAATAGTATTTTTCTCCATTATCATACACTCCAAGAAATTCAGAAGAATTTTTGGAATTTTCGGATGAGGAAATTGGAGAAACTATTGCAACATTTGCACATTCAAAATTGATGGAATCTTGTGAATTGTACAATACGGATTTTCGACAGAACTCACCTTTTTCGACGGACAAAACCCGTCGATAATACGGATTTTCGACAGTGGTGGTCCGTCAAACGACCCGTCGTAAATAGCGGTGTCGAAAACCTTAAACGACAGGGAAACCTTATCGTTTATGAGTTACGGTAAACGATAAACTCTGCTTGTCAAAAATTATCGACGACCTGTCTGTACATGTCAATTAATTCTAATATTGAATTACCTGCAATTTATATTATTATTTCTCCATATTATTTTTGAAAATGGTTTAAATAGAGTTTAGTAGGTGCTTAAAGCTTAAACTATAAATTAAAGTAAACTGGGAACATTTTTAGATTCAAAATAAATTCACATATATTGATGTATTTTGTTCAAATTACATTAAAGTAGGGAAACAACATAAAAAAAAAAAAAAAAAACAGCCATAACTAGAAAATTAAGGAGACAACATCAAGGGGAACAAAAAACACTACTAAAGATACAACCAATGTTATCCTCTGGAATGACTCTTGCTTTTACTCTTGGAAATCCTGTCCTTGACTATTTGCCAATCTGCACAACACAGTACAAGATTAGTACTAATTTCATCATCAGTAACCACACTGAATTCACATAATGCCACTTAGGATAACATAGATGGTGCTAAGGTTATTATAACAACACATAATTCAGGTTAACTACGGCAATTTAGGCAAAAGGATGGCATTCAGGAAAAGGATAACATTCAGGTAGCATTTATGACTTCAAGCTGTCCTGCTTGTATGAGCGTAAGAGAGCGTGGGACTATAAATGAAGATGAATCCAACAGGAGACGATTAACAATAGTTTCTATCTCTAATTCAAAGAAAATTACCTTGTCTTGCTATTATTATCTTATTTGAACAGTTGCACAAATTGCTTTAGTGGAGCCTGAGAAGGCAAGAGGTGTGGAAGATGTTATACTGAGAGCTGCTCAAAGGGGGCAGATTGCAGATGGCCTCGTAACCCAATCACATAGCCTTATCAGGAAGAGTACTAAGACTACAAAGAAATTTCTTTATTGCAGCAACTTCATTTCTGCCATATTGCTTGCGTATGTAGTCACAGAATTACCATTAACATGAAATGATTATTGTCGCCTATATCATGAACTTTGATCCTGCAAACCAAAACAAATACCTCAGTGAACACCCAGCTAATGACCAAAGAACTAACTTGCACATATGATTTGAGCCAGCAAACCAAAACATTAACTCGAGTAAATATTCTACGCTAAGTTATAAGAAATCAAATTCATTGAACGGTTGATTTCATCTTGATAGAAGTTATTACTATTCAAGCACATTTGTTGTTTCTGCATCCTAAAAGAATTTTTTGTTTCCCTGGCTCGTTTAACTGGACGATTGCCAGTATAAACCTGTCCATTTACCATGTAATTTATTGGGCAACCTCCTGGAGTTGTATAGTCGATAACAATCGCATTAGGATCAACACTGTTGAAAATCCAATTCCCATTAAAACACGAAATGGAGGACTTACAATTCCCGTACAATTACAGCTGCGTAGACGCGTCGAAACCATATTGCAATTGATTTCCTGCTAGGAGTCATGCTAAGATTGTAAGTAGAACATAAAACTTATCCGTGTAGTAACTAACAACTACCTTACTGTGAATCGGATTGGAAATTTAAATTGAAATCAAAGACTTAAGAGAGCTACTAAATGAACTACAAGTTTCTCGGAATCAAGCTATGTCGCATCCTGTACTCATCATGGGATGGATATGACCTAAATTGGACACTCACAAACATTTTATGAGTTCAGAATACGAACATACGATCCTTGTCGGTGGAAACAACAACTGTATGAAACTGTAATCTCATACACATCTTGTTTTGGGCTTGGCATGGTTATGGTAGGCCAAACAGTTAACTCTTTGATCAGTAAGAACAAACTATAAATTTAGGATGACAGTTTGTACTGCATGCACTTGGACTTGTTGGAAAACAAATTCTCTGACACTTTATTCATCTAAGTTATTAGATTTCAAAAACTAATCATGCTTAAATGAAGTAAAGAATTAAAGTCCACAATTTTTTCATTGTGTAAGAATTAAGAAGATGCTACTAATTAGGAAGGAATAATTTTACCCTTGAATCTCATGGAATTGTTCTCTAAGTTAAGTTCCAACAGACTCTCCATCCATTCTTGAAAAGTGTTAGTGAAGTTCCACCAGTTCTTAACGATTCTGATTGTTCTAACACCAAAGATTTTCCGTAATCATACAAAATCCTAAAAAAAAAAAACTTAAAAAATCAGCAATTAGGGCTTAAGAGTTCAGACCTGTGAAGAGTAGGGCTCTTCAAAAAACCGTGAAACCGTGAAACCGCACCATACCAAACCGTTTAGGGCGAAACCGTACCATACCATCTATATAACGGCGCGACACGGTTTTGAAAGTTGAAAAACCGTGATTAACAGTTTGGTAACGGTTTTGGCTGAAACCGAACTGTTTACCAACGGTTTACACCGTTATATCACAGCCGTTGGATTTTGTCAGCTACATTTGATCTCACCCATCCATCAAAACTATAAAGGCCTGAAATAAACCTAAAAAGCCCATAACTCTTTCTTTCTTCTTCTTTCTTCCGCCGCATCTCTCTCCTTCTTCCTCTGCAGCACAACCTTCTCCTTCCTCCTCCTTTCTAACCATAACTACCAAAACCATCAGCACCTCAGAGTCTGAGACACAACCATCTTATTTATATATTAAGTTTATCAAGTAAATTAATTAGCTAACTGTGACTCTCGTGAAGCAAAACACTTGCAATCAAATGGAGCTCATGTTTATCACACCTGCAGGAACCCATAAGCTTTCAATTTTATTAGATCTATCGATTTGAGATCTAGAACCATTCATTTAGAAATATGGGTCTATGATTTTTTTTTAAGGGAGTTTGTTAGACCTAGATTAATCATCAATTTTTGTGATGTTGTATCATTATTGTTGTTCAATTATTTTTAATTCTTCTTAAAATCGCTTGATTTGTATCAGAACCTATTATTTCTATATGGTTGTATGTTTTACTGGTCTTGGATTGATTAAAGCTTAATTTTTGTGGCTTGACGTAGAAATTGGATTGAATCTTTAAACAATGATAACCTCTGTAATAAAAAAAATTTCTTTTTTTTTGAACTGTCGGATACTGAAAACTGACATACTTCACGGTTCTGGTAAACCGACGGTTTTTTACCAAACCGTTACAGTTTAGCTAAAACTGAAACCGTCGGTACATGGCACGAAACAGTTTGGAATTTTCAAAAACCGTAACATATGGTTTTGGTACCGGTTTGAGCTAAAACCGTGCCAAACTGTACCATGAATAGCCCTAGTGAAGAGACAAAGCTAAACCAGCAATTCCAGCATCAACATAGCAAACCTAAAAAAATCTGAAGAAATCAAATCATTTACAAACATAGCAAACTTAAAATTAACTGAATCACAAAAATTATAAAACAGAACTCAAATTAAACCGCTAACCTTATCAGGAACCCAACCATCAACATGAATTAGAGTTTGGGATTGAAACCCTAAAGATCAAATCTTAAATACTAACACCAAAACAAATAGGATGGGAAGATTATAAACACAAAAACACATTTTAAGTATGACATTAAAGCTTAGATCTGATGGAGGAAGAGAGATCATTCCTAGGATTGACATGCGACGTGAAAGAAGAGAGTCTGGGATGAAAAGAAAATAAGTTTAGGTCTAAATTGTACGAAGAATTGTTTTTAAAAGACAGCGGACTTGCCGTCGAAAATACAAGCAACCGAGTGGCACGTGTACATTACATTTATTTGACAGCAAAGGGCTATCAAAATGAAACGACAAGGTTTTTCTGTCAAATTCCAAAAAAGGACCCTGTCAATTATTCTCAGTTCCGGCGTAGTGTGTTAACTAAGCTCTTTAGCACAAGGTGCTCAATAGAAGAACTCATTTCTATAGGTTGGATTGCCAAAAAAAACACGAACTATTAAGTCTATTAGGTGTTTGCCCGCTCTGATACTACTTGAAAGGGTATGAGGGTACCGAGTACACCACAAAATCCTTTATCCCAAAAACCTATAGATATAGCTTTGTATAATCTTAGCGAAATTAAGATCGAATTACTAAAGCCTCTTTTTGTACTGATTGATTCACTCAAACGGGAATCAATACAAGTTACAAAAAGGGATTGTTAACATACAGTGACTAACAATATAAATGATAAAAAAATTATAATGCAAAATGTAAATCACACACAAGATTTTTTTAATGAGGAAACTGCAATCCAGCAGAAAAACCTCGGGACCTCGTCAAAACCAAAATGAATACTCTTAAGAAATAATACACCGTACACACCCACTATCAGACTTCGGTCACGATGGCTAAAACACTTGATCCAATGAACGACAATCAAATGCTTCCCCTCGGTATTCCTGTGTCTCCAATCACAAAAGTGATCCCGCGCGTGTAATCCCTTGAACCTCCAATTCAAGAGTTTCTTCACAGTCCTTCGTGAAGACTATCGCCACCCGACCTCCAATCAGACGATTATGTTTCCTTCAGAGACAAGGAATCAATACGGTAAGGAACAAAACCCGTAGATTCAATAATGGTATACAACCCAATTTATCACAAATGAATTGTGTTGGTTCTATGGTACCGAATCAAGCCTATTATGTTTATATTAATAAACTGCTTGATTCTGAACAAGTTTCCCCTGTGTAATCAATACAGTACTTGTTCTTGTCCCATAGACTATCAAGTCCTTAGATGGATACAAAGGTGTTCTTGATCAAAATAAAGAAACTAAGCAAGATAAAATAAATCCAAATAAACAACTTGATTCCACCTCTAGAGTCTATCTATTTGGCACACGAAAACAACGTTTCACTTACAAATCCAGGTCGATAGAAAGTCTAGCTCTGGAAAATCTACAACACACCTTGAGTATCAATGATATCAGAAGAGCATTGACATAGAATAAACAAGGTGATCTATGTAGATATGGATATGGTCAGATCTCTATCAATGTGATAGGTCCTAGGCTTCTTGGTCCAGTTGGAAGCCTTTTCAATCTCAACTTTGTTAACAACGAGATAAATCTCGAAGAACTCTAAGTTGATGTTCTAACAAAATGAAATGTTAGAAGGACAAAGCTTGAAAGAGGAATGTACATGTCCTTTTACAGTGTTTCGACAAAGGCATTGTTTGGCAAAGGCAAAGTCTGAAACCTTAATGAGAATTGAATGTGCATTCAATTCTGCATTAAAAGCATTTAATGCAGATTTAACTTCCTTTGACTTCAAATGCTGAAAACATAAATGAAAACAAGTTTTCATTTAATGCAACATTGAATTACTTGATACTCTTGTGAGAACCATCCATAGAAACCATCCATAGATACTCTTGGGACAAAACCGGAATTGCCATAGTATCAAAGTACTTCTTCCAAAGTTAACATGGTGACAACATAAGCTTTGAATGTTGTCGTTAACTTGAATCTAGATTCCAATAGGAATGATCTAGATGGAAGAATTGGACCTCTTCGAATTGAGCTAAGCAATAAAACATTGCCGCAAGTCGAAGGTTTGCCTTATTGTGTCATATAATGAACTCTTGCATAAGTGCACAAATTCATGACCATGTCGAACCAAATCATACTTTCAAGACTAAGATAATTAAAGCACAAGTATGATTAATGAATAGTCTTCACATTTCATTTGCAAGTGCAAGCAATGAAATGTGGCCAAGGAGATCGATTTCATTTAGAGTGATCGATTCCTTGTGTTAAGTGTATTGAATCCTAGTTAGGGAAATCGATACACTTCTTAAAGTGAATTGATTACACATTAGTGAAATCGATACACACATGGGGTGGATTGATTACAAATTTAGGCAATACATTCTACATATTTGTAAATCGATTTCTGGCCTTGGTTTTCGATCTACTACCATTAGGAGATCGATTTCTAAAAGCAGAAATCCATTCCTAACTTAAGGGAGATCGAATCCACCATATGATAATCGATCCAGTTGTAAGTAGATTGATTACATGTTAAGGGAATCGAATCTAAACACCGGAAATCGATTCCTAGCCATTGGTAATCGATCCAGTTGAAAGTAGATTGATTACCAATTAGGGGATCGAATCTAAACATTGGAAATCGATACCTAGCAATGGTAATCAATTCCTTTTCATGGTGATTGATTTCTAGTCTATAAAAAACTTGAAACTGGTTTTGTGGCTAAGTGGAAAATCACCAGCTCTCTGAATGCACAGTATAGTCGAGTTAGAAAACTCTTATTAATATTGATGCAGGCATTCATGTAATGAAGATTGAAAAAGAAGGGGTAACGAAATACTACCAACTTTTCGTTTGGGCTCGTGAGTCTTATGGTAAGATCTGGACGATCTCAAAAATCAATATCCAAATTTGATAACTGGAGTAGGATCACAAGTGATCGGTCCAACTCAAAACAAGTCTTGGTAAATCCCCTGGATGGATTATGGACCAACTCGACGGTTACAAATAACGTACTTCTTGTGTTCGCTTTAATTATATAATCAGAGAATATAATGCGGAAATTAAAACACAGAAGACACCAGAGATTTTTTTAACGAGGAAACTACGACCTGTAGAAAAACCTCGGGACCTCGTCCAGATTGAACACCACACAATGCTAACTCTCTTTAAACACTAGCCTACTATAAGATTCGGTCTGGGATGTAGTAGAGACCAACTTCAGCCCTCCAAGAGAATTGGCTACTGTCGCACTCCTTACGTCTCTAAATCACCCACATATCGTCACGCACTTAATTCCCCTAGATGATGTCCTTTACAGGCCTAGGAGTTGCTTTAACCGCTGTTAAAGGCTTATGCCAACAATACCGGCTTTGTAACCTTAACTACTGACTGTATGTTTCGAACTATCCTCTTCATTTTAACATACGTAAAGTGACTTCCTTCGGATTGCTCCAGGTCATACGGAAATCTACTTACAAGCGGGGGCTGACAATCGCCTACCTGTGCTTCCCAACTCTCAAGAGAAGTCTTTATAGTCGTTAGGTAAATCCCACCGAGGAACTGATATCTAATAGAGGATGACTATACTACAACAAGCTTACACCGAAGTCCAAAGAGTTTACGATCAATTCCACATAGAAACTTCACGTATGCTTGATGCTTGTGGTTTCGTTCTTTAACCCTCTATTTATAGCACTCAATAATATAGGTTGCTTAGGAATAAAGCAGCTAATTTATTAACCTACAAGTTAACAAGTGCCCATGTAAACGAACCCGTTACTTGGCTTGCACACAAAGAAACCCTAGATATATCTCAATTGGAAATCTTTTATCATTTATCTGCCAAGTGATTTGTTAGCTCAAAATCACTTCAAGATAGATATCCAACATACCAGAGATAATCTTTATCTTATTGACTCATTGAGATTCGTTAGATGGACCACAAAAGATATTCTGATAAGCACAAGTCCAACTAAGAGATAAAGGAGTTAATTGTTTAACCCGTGTGAAATTCCCGCAGAAAATCCACGTGGACGGTTCGTGAACCGTCCATCTGAATTTAGGCCAAATACATTCAATCTTGTGTTCACGTACATGTACGTGTACAGATGAACGTTTTGAAACACAAAAGAAATTTTCGGTGCCACTGTTCACGAACCGATCGTGAACCACCGTCAGTCAGATTAGGGTTTAACTGGTTCTGCTGGAAGTTCTGGGCTAGGCCAGTACTTAGACGTGTTATTTTCGCGCTCAGCTATAATCCATTGGACTCTGCTCTAGAGTACTCCTTTAGATCATCCATTTCCTACATGTGATTTTCAAGCAAACCATTGCACTGGAAAGGGTATCGAATCTATCTCATGCATCTTGTAACCTTAGTATTGTGGGAACAAATACTAACATAACTCATGGTTATGTAGATAAGAATACAAAATCTCATTCGCTATAACTCTACTAAAGTAGCTGACTATTTCGAAAGATAAAGTAAGTAGAATAAAAGAAATTCCATATATTGTCACAATTCCTACTAACCTTTTGTCGATGAAGAATATGGGATGTCTTCTTGGTAATCTCAGTCTTCGTCTTCAAGGTCTCTACTACTTTGTCTATATCCTAATTCTGAAATCTAAACTTTCGTAGGCTAAATCAAGAATTGTGTTTTGACACCTAAAACTGACAACTAGCTTGACATACCAACGCTACTGGGTTTGACCGGACAATGTCCTAACAATCTCCCCCTTTGTCAATTTTAGTGACAAAACCAATATTGCATATGGATTCAAAAGATATACAATAAAGATCTAACCCAGATGTATCTTGATTTCTTGAATTCTTCAACTTCTCCTTTGAGTCTTGATGTGTTCGTTTAACTCCTGTTGAAAAATCCGTATACAATACCACAACATATCCAACTCAAACAACCACAAAGGTACGCTCGACCTTACATGGGTTAATATGCTAATCCCACATGTTGTTTGTGCAAAGAGTAAGAATCAAAGCAACTTTATAGTTCGTGTACCAAAACTTATAAAGTGATTCTACTCATTCTTGATACGAAGCTCCCCCTTAATCTTTATACCTCTTTTTGCCAGATTGGTATGAAGCCCAATATTTACTCCCCCTTACTTGATACTTTCGAAAAAGTACATAAGTAAGCAATACTGTGTTCTCCCCCTATGGTTATGAACCACAAGAACAAGAAACCATATGTATTCCCCCCTATTTGTCACAAAAATATGACAAACTAGTTGAGACTTAGGGTTTTGTAAACACTCCAATTTTGCACTTACTGAGCCATGTTTCCGCAAGATCAACAAAAGCAATAATTAATTAAACCTATGCATCGTCCGCCAAGTCTAATGCTTGAGTTAGGTGAGCCGTTACCGATACCCACTAGCTAGACTAGGAGTCTACCAGGCCTTAAGCCCGTTAGCAATGAGGACCGTCCATAAACCTGAGCTAAATTCGTTTTTCTCTTGGACTAGAAGGTAGAGGAACTTGTCACGAGTCCGTAGCCTTTTGAATCACCCAAATCCGAGGTTCGTAGCTCAAGATATGTCCAAAATGGTGAAAAGTGTCGAAATCGGGCCCGAAAACCCATTTTAGACCCATTACGGGTTTATTAGGCCGAGGACGAATATTCATCCTAAAAATTCTACATTTTGATTAATTAGCCGCCAATTATCTTTGCACCCAAGTCTTTTCCATATTTGCAAAAATCTTAAGATTAAATAAAATATATCGGAAAGAAAATGAAATAAAATTTTGAATAGTAGAATAATATTTTTGAAAAATAGAAATGAATTTTTAAAGATGGAAATGATATTTAGGTCTTCAATTCGAACCATCCGATTTAGGTCATTTGATCCAAGGGTTATCATTAGGGGAAGACACTATAAATAGGGAGCCAGATTTTTGGGAAAAGGAGAGGAAAATTTTTAAGAAAAATTTAAGGAGGAAGAAATTATAAAGAAAAATAGTGGTGAACAAAAGGCTAGAAAAATTATTAAGAGCTTTGTGATACGATCTCGCGGAGGTACTATTTGTTGGATGATCTAAGTAACATTATTAAAACTCGTGGCGAAATCAGGTCGACCTTTATACTTACTGCATTTATTTTATTTTCATTGTTTGGTTTGATAAAACTCCGATGTTACTAAGTACGTGATGTTTTGAGTTCCAATAATAATTCAAGCAACACTTTGAACAATTAATGTTTGTATACATTCCACCTTTAGTTCGTTGCTTGGTTGTTAGGGGTGCTTAACACAATATTCAATTGATGCGTGTATACATTTTGCTCCATATTTCTCTTAAGTCATGTTCCTTCTTTTAGTCCATAGTAATTAGGTTTGGTCAGGTCAGGCATCTTTGTGAATTAATTAATTAATTTGGTAGAACTCTCATTAGTACATGGATAATATGGGTGTCCTAAGTCTCATGAAGTAGTTTCACATGGTTCAAGCAAATAGTTTTGATTTGATGAGTGATTGGTTAATTATTTTTATTTGTTTGATTGAATTGAATGAATAATAATAATTTAATGATTTAATAAAGATTTGATTATCGATAAATTTATAATTTTTAGTATGGATATTTTGGTTACTCTCTTTTTCATTTGAATGATTTTAGAGTGAATGATAGTTTGATTCTTAGCAATAATAATATTGATTTTTCTTTGGAAATTGAATTGTTATTTTATCGTGAGATTCTGATAATTTGATATTTTTTGCAGGTTAGAATAAATTTTGTGAAATTGTAAAGTTGATTATTTTCCTTATTTATTTTTTGCGATCGAAACCCTAAAATCCTAGTTATGAAGTAGAGGCCAATCTTCAAATTGGACGGGCTTGGTGCCTCACACCTTCATGGCCCGTAACTTGATTCCCGAACCCCGTCAAACTAGTGCCTTATTTGGGTCCCAACTCCCTCAGTTGGGTGGCGGCTTTGATTATCAATTTCAAGTGTATTTTACCATTTTAGAGACTTAGAGATCTTAACGGGTTTCCGTCCCGTGGATTTCGACGGTATCTACAGTGGCGACTTCACTGGGGATTTAGAGAATCTAACTCGAAAAATAATTGGAAATTTAGGGTTTTAATTGAACACGACTCGGTACTCGCACACGCACACGTGCACACACCCATATTGTCTTGCATTCATATCACATCTTCCGGAGTCCGATTCTTAGGAAAATCCGTGGCTAGTAGGCTGAACCCTCTGGGTGTTATCAACTGAACCACCACAAGCCTTAGCCCCGTACCAAAGAAGACTAGCTTGACTACGTCTGAGGTATATTTTGCTAAGGTAACCCAAGCCTCCCCAAGAGTTAGTGAAACCTGCATGCATGCATTTTTTTATTGTAAATTGCATTCATTACTGCATAAAATTCGAGGCATAAGCACACCCTTTGTTGCCAGATAATCTTCCTTTTGTTGTTTGAAAAACAGGAAAAATTGTGATAAAACAATATGGCTGAGGAAACAAATTAGCTAAGCGACCCTGCCGCAATGGAAGGGCTAATGGCAAGTCTCCAAAAGATGTTGGATGCCAAATTTGCAGAATTAAATGACAAGACCAGAGAGTTGACCGTTGAAGCAGTGCAGGAGGTTCTGTTTAAGAAGGAAGGTTCTGAAATAAGGGACACTGATGACAAGGGTAAAAATGACAAGGGTAAAGATGATTTCCATCAAGATTTTTTTTTATCTCTAAGGCTGCAAGAAGCTGAAAGGTCCTTACAGAAAATGGGTGAAGGTACTGCAGATGCCCATGGGTTATTTCCTTATCCGGAGATTCAATTACCAAAGAACTTCAAATTTCCAGACATGGGCCGATATGATGGAACTGGGTGCCCAAAAATCCATATTCGCATGTATGTTGGGTATCTGAAACCATTAGGAGTTAAAGATGGGTTGCTAGTACAATTATTTCAGAGAAGTCTGACCGGGATAGCACTAAAGTGGTTGATGAAGACAAAACCAAGTCTAGTTTCAACATGGAAAGATATGGTTAATATGTTTGTACGAAGATTTACCCATGTTGTTGATATCCAATTTACCCGCAAACATCCTACGACAGTTAAGCAGGGGCCCAATGAGTCGTTTACAGAATTCTTTCTGCGTTGGAGGACCAAGGCGTTAGAACTCGATGATAAGTTGACAGAAGAAGAGATGGTGGATATTGTAATGGACTGCTTGAATTATGAATACTCTAATTGGTTGATCTCGTCTTACCATGCAACATTACATTCTTTATGGAAGGCTGGATCACAGATAGAACGTGCATTACATACAGGCAGAATGACGAGGTTGTCTAATCAAGAGACGAATGATCAATTGAGTATTGTGACAGTCGCCTCAACATTTACAACACCCGCGGGACGTAGCAAGGGCAAGGGCAGAACTGGAATCAAGAAAGATATGAATGTTCAGGGAGAAATGAAAACAACATAACCGACTCAATCTACAAACAGGAATCTGTTCATCGATTTGTCCACATTAGTGAGCTCTTCGAAGATGAGGTACAAACTGTGAATTCATTTATTTCTATTAATCGTCATGTTTTTCTGTTTGAATCAGGGGCAGGTCATTTTGAAGTTGAATATTCAATGAACGTGTCAAATACTGGTCGATTTCCAGCGGAGCCCGTGCATAACCTTGATGTACTACCGAACCAACGGCAGCAACAGCCCATTTATATTAATGAAATTTTTGCGGACCAGTGACAACAACAACCCATTTATATTGATGAATTTTTCGCGGACCAGCGACAAGAACGGCCCATCTATATTGATGAACTTTTCGCGAGCCAGCGCCGACAACCCACATCAGGAGGGGTTACAAATCATTCAGAATTGTCGGGCTTAAAACCCGAGGTGTCAGAATCTTTTAGATCCAAAGCTTGTGATGAAGTTCAAAACTTGTCAAGAAGCGGGGAGATTTATAAGCCACCTTATCTCAGGGATAATAATGTAATCATGCGTCATACACCATCACCAAGGTTGAAATCAGATAGATTAGCACGAGAGCCAGAGAAAATACCAAAAGCTTATCAAACAAATATAGAGAGGGGACTGAACTGGAGCAAACAACCTATGATAAATGGTCATTTTAGGCGAAAAAAAGGTTCTCAACCATATCTAGGATTCAAGGAACCAATGATCGTGGCAAATGTAAGGCATGCTAATGATGAGGAAGAAAAAGTTGATGGTCTGGATAACCTTTGTGTAGAGAAAGATGGAGAACTGGTAAGCATAATGGAGGCTGACTCAGGTAAGTCTCTAACTCATTTGGTTGAGTCAATCCGACCAATTAAGGGTCAGTAATCACCTGAATTTGTAAGTAACTCGTCTTTTATTTCAAATTTTCAAAATATTTCAGAAAATCCAAAAAAATTAAAAAAACTAAAAACCCAAAAAGATTTTTCTTTTCACTAGTGGAAAAGGAGTGTTTTAGAATAGACCAGGGCTTTAACGAAAGAACTGACATGGGCTGTTTCATGTCTAGCCCGGTCAAAATCCGTTCTTTCACTAGGAAAAAAGCGGAAAAGATAAAGAAGCGTTCTGATCCGTTCTTTCATCAACGGCTAGAGATCGACTCCATTATTTCAAAGGTGTAGATGAAACCTCTCTCTCTGGCCTGTAAAAGCAAAAGGAAACCTTATCTCTTATGTCTTTCTCTCTACATCTTCCATCTCTTATTTTTCTCTCACATTCACAGACGAACCTCTCGATTTTCTTTCTCTAAATTTTCTTTCTCTTAAATTTTCTTTCAAAGTTTCTAGAGATTTACTTCTTCATCAGGAAGACCCATTAAATGAAACTCTCAAGACTTTTTTTTGTGAGATTCCTCTCAACTGGATCGTTAAGATATCTAGTTTTTTTTTTTTTGGAAGAAATCTATATACCAAAAAAAAGTCAATCGTTAAATTTCTTCGTTGTTTCGTAAGGTTAGTTTGTTATAATTAATATGAAGTTTCATTTGATTTCTATTTTTTCTTCTTAGATCTGTGTTTTCTGATGAGTTAATGTTGTTTCTTAGATCTGTGTTTTCTGATGAGTTAATGTTGTTTCAGTTTGGCTGGTGGTGAGAAGGGTTTTGGATGAACAACTCCAACTTCATGAAAACAACTTCGATGGTATACAAATTACTTCCTCTGATTTTAATTTCTCAAAATGAGGATTTTAATGTTGCAGTTACCAGGAGGGCTAGCTAGTTTGTGTTTATATTTCTTCGTCAGTTACAAGAATTGACCCCATATGCTATATTCTAATGTTGTGTATCGGATAAAACAGAGCTGGCGGTTCGGATAACAAGGTAAAAAACAGGGAGTTGTTGCTCAGAAAGGATGATAATCTCCTCCCTACTGAAAGCAGATACATTGCTAGAGTGGTTGTTGCTGAAGCTTGCATTCAGGCCCTGCAGATTAAGGATCCAAATTCAAAGCGTTTGATTTGGGATCAAAGCCAGAGGGTCTTGGTGAGCCAACAAAGGATTTCAAGGCTCTTTTGAATGCTGAGTTAGATCTCTGAATTATGGAGAAAGAGTTGATGTTACTTACTTTTAAGGTCTAACAGCTAAACATGGCTTTGTTGCTGCTATGGGTACACTTAGCTATGATTCATGGATTTATGTGATTTCTTGCTCATGTGCAGGAGAATATGACTAGGATGTTGATGATAACAGATATGCAGGATATTATCAAGAGACACCAAGCCCAGGCCATCCCCTCATTGAGACATTAGGTAAACTTTATAACAACCACTGTTAGAGTACTATTACAATACTTTTCTGTTTCCAGTAATATCTGAAATCTGAGAGACCTCGGTAGCACTTCATTCTACACCTTTAAATTTTAATTAATGAGGCCAATCAATGATGGATGAATCCGCAGAATAAAAATATTTGTTCTTAGAAACAACATAGTGATGAAGCACAATTTCCTGAATGCATTCACTGTACAGCTGTGATACTAAAAGCATATATGGCTCAGTGGCATATTTGAGTTAATCTTCATCCAGGAGAAGGAAATTAGCTTCATATCAATCTCAATTGTTTTTCGAAGAATTGCACTGTGGTGTTATAACAAGTAGTGCATGATCTCAACATTTTCCCGATGTACGTTTACAGTATTAAAGGCGTGCTCTTGATCTGCCATATGGCATGTGCGATGTTTCCAATGCAAAGACATAGTCAAGGAGTCATTGCAGGTCAGCAAATTTAAGCTAATATTAGATGGTATTTCTTTATCTGAGCATGGCAATGAATTGAGAAATTTGACTAGCGAAACTTCTGAATATTTGATCTGTTTTCAGTATCTCAGCTCCGCTGGCTTTGCAGTGCGCGAAGAATTGACACTAAAGGCTGCTATTCTAGCAGAGAAGTTTGCGCCTGATCTATCTTGGTAAGTCTGGATTATATGCTAGATGGTTTATCTCATCCACTTGCTTTGTCAGTCATGACATTTGGCATCGTGTTATGCAATTTGTCACAAACAACAAATTGTGATCTACAGGTGTTGTCTCAGATATTGAATTGTGATATTTTCCTCTTTCGTTTTGAAATTTCTTGTCATTCTTTATTTGTCTGACATTTTATCTTCTCGGCATTATGCAGCAGCGAAAGTTACAGAGTAGCTTGGCTAGCCCGCTATACATAAAACAAAAGTTAAGGTGTGGATATGAATCTTCTTTCTTCAAGCTTAAAGTTTATCAAAGAGAATGTAATTATTGTGTTTTGTAGTAGTTAACTTCGGTTGTTGCAAGTGTGTACCAACTGAGTATCTTGATTTGGAACTAAAACCTTGGTTGGAAATATACAGTAGGATATGAAACTTTGGCTCAATAGCAAATTACTAATGAGTTTGCTATACATATATTAAGCTAGCAAAAATTTTGGTCTTAATTCTACATTCTGCAACAGGTTAGTGCCTATCTTCTTGGAGTTGGCTAGAAGACCTGGTTGCCGTCCCAAGGAACTCTTTAGCATCATTCTTGAGAAGCTTCCAACTGTATCGTAAGAAGAGCTTGACCTGTGAATGTTTGCCCGTGTGTCATTTTTAATTCATAATGGTGGATTGTTTTCCAGGACCCCTGCCGTGTCTATAATTTTTTTTTGATTTTGAACTTGGAAGTACTGGCAATTTAGTTGTAATTTTGATTCTATGTAAGGTACAATGAATTCAGGGTTATATATGAATGGTGATGGGTTTAGATTATGAAATCAGTTTCTATTTCAGTTTTGCCTTTTCATTTTAGCTCAGTCAGCTTATTGGATTAAATGAGTTGTTTACATTTTACTTTTATCATTATTAAAATCCAATTGAAGGACTGCTTTTCACAGTTCTTAAATAGGACGTGTCAAGTCAGTTCTATAATAAAGGCAACAAAGATTCGTGCTACCAGAAAAGGACGAAAAAGATAGAACTGTTTGAAGCGCTGGCATGAACCGTTCTTGTCCTCACTTTTAGTACAGCTTCTAGCAGTCCTATTTCGGACATTTTCCACTAGTGTTTGTTTGTAGAAAAAATGTACTCGACTTGAGCAAGGGGCTTGAGAAAATTGGCAAGCCAAGTGGATTGAGGAGCCACCGGGAAGAAAAACTTGAACTCGTTGAAGGAGTAAAATTAGTCAATCGGAACAACCACGATCAACTTTTGAAGGCATCTTGTGAAATGAAGACAGCTATGAACCCATCGTGGAATAAGTACAAGTATCATAAAAAATTGAATCTAAATAAGGAGAAGAGACTTCAGTTGAGACCACAGTGGTTATGGAAGGCGCATGATAAGAAGAAAGAGAAAGTCAAGATGCACAATGATAAGTTTCCATTTCGAGATAAAGGATTGTATGATGAAAAGAAACAGAAAGCCAAGACGCAGAAGAATGAGTTTACTTTTCGAGATAATGGATCGTATGATGAGAAAATCAAAGAAAAAGCCAAGTTGCACAAGGATGAGTTTCCATTTCGAGATAAAAGATTGTATGATGAAAAGAAAGAGAAAGCTATGATCAATAATTATGAATTTACTTTTCAGGTTAAAGACAAGGTATCGTTCCGTATATTAAAGGAGTCGATTTCTTACAAGACCATGCAATAAATTGGTGATAGGTCAAGAATCAAGAAGACAAGGCAAACAAAATTCCGAGAAGATCCAAGAATCAACAAGAAATTTCCCACCAGAAGAGTTGTCCAACTAAATGCTCTGGACCGCCTATATGATCCAGGCCCAACAAGTGTTACTCGACCCAAGAAATACTACACCTAAGGTAAGCTGCTTAACTCTCAAACTAGGGGCAACGATTGTTCATAAAACTCTAAGGCATATTTACCCAAACCCATTTGTCTCTCTCAGTCTTGTTGAAGGTTGTCGAAATAAATGTTAGGGTCAAAGTCGTCACTCTGGATAGCCCCTTGTCGGAATACATAGTAGGGGCAAATTCGCCATTCTACATAGTCCCTGTTGGAATAAATACTAGAAGCAAGTCGTCATTATGGATATCCCTTTTGTCAGAATAATACTAGGGGCAAAATCGTCATTTTAGGAGAGCCCTCGTGTTTCAAAAAAAAACAAAAATCACAAATTAAATCACAAAAAAAAAGGAAGCTGAAGAGGGCAATTCATCATTCTGAAAGGCCCTCGTGTTTGAGGAATACAAGGAAGAGGAAAAACAAGGGGCAAATCATCATTTGGAAGGCTCTCATGTTTGAAGAATATAAAAGGAACGAGAAATGAACTAGGGGCAAAATCGTCACTTTGAATAGGCCCTATATTGAATCGAATCATTGGAAGAGGAGAAAAGTTTTACTTCAAGCGATCAAGTCAAGTCTTTTGGAAGTTGAATAAATAATTAGAGAGACATGTCCATCCATCCACCATCCATACATCACATCCTTAAAGTTTTATGAGCAACGAACGTTCCTAGGAGGAGAGTAGAGCGGTGAACTTAGGCAAAAAAAAAAAATGAAAAAAAAAAGTTCTACTGTGTGGCAGTTAAATTAAAAAGATTTAAAAAACTAATAATAAAAAAAAATAAAATAATGGTAGTTGAACCAACCACTTGGGAAAATTGAGTACCACTTGAAGAAGAAAAATGATGCATGGAGCAATATGAAGACTTGAAGCAATAAACCGTCGTTTGAAGCAATATTTTTTTGAAGATTTGAAGCATTACCTGAAAGAAGTTCAGGAAGAGAAATGTCACGCGGAAAAATTTGAAGACCACAAGGAAAAGTTTGCGGAAAATCGAGCCGGCAAAGCATGGAAGACTGAAGAATTTGAATATTTAGAGTTGGTTGTGGTTGGGAGGATTGAAAGATTCGGAAATTTGGCGATGATGGTAATATTTTTGGTGGCACCTATCATTCAAATGGTGTGCTAGGATTCATAAGCCTTTTGTAAATAGTTGAGTATTTTGTTTTCACATTTATTTTATTTTTCAAAAAAAAAAAACTTGTTTGTTTTGATAGCTTGGGATCTTGTACAGTTGATTAGTTCTTTTGCAAGTGTACCAGTTGCAGGGATTCTCTAATCTTTTGATACAGTAATCGGCGACAAACAATGTGTGGTGCTAGTTGGGGCACCTCACGTGTCACGAACATCGCGAGGATTGACAAAGGAATCAGAAGCACAAAGCAAATCCGAGAAATTTTGAGGAAGAGAATCAATGTAATACAAGGTAACCTGTTTTCGCTACAGCTACAATGGCACGAATGCCGATTCGTCGTGATCTCTACATATCACGAGGATGTGTACTTGTGCAAAATCAAAATACTTAAAACAATTCGGATGAAATTCATAGTGTCATCCTGGAGAATCCAACAATTGTTTGAGTTAATGTGCAAAATTGGGTGTATTGGCTTTGCCGTTCAGTTGCACGCAACTTTCGACAAAGAGGGGCATTGTAAACACTCCAATTTTGCACTTAATGAGCCATGTTTCCACAAGATCATCAAAATCAATAATTAATTTAACCTATGCATCATCTGCCAAGTCTAATGCTTGAGTTAGGTGAGCCGTTATCGATACCCACTAGCTAGACTAGGAGCCTTAAGCCCGTTAGCAATGAGGACCGTCCATGAACCTGAGCTAAATTCGTTTTTCTCTTGGACTAGAAGGTAGAGTAACTTGTCACGAGTCCATAGCCTTTTGAATCACCCAAATCCGAGGTACGTAGCTCAAGATATGTCCAAAACGGTGAAAAGTGGCGAAATCGGGCCCGAAAACCCATTTTAGGCCAATTACGGGTTTATTAGGCCTAGGACGAATTTTCATCCTAAAAATTCTACATTTTGATTAATTAGCCGCCAATTATCTTTGCACCCAAATCTTTTCCATATTTGCAAAAATCTTAAGATTAAATAAAATATATCGGTATTTCGGAAAGAAAATGAAATAAAATTTTGAATAATAGAATAATATTTTTGAAAAATAGAAATGAATTTTTAAAGATGGAAATAATATTTAGGTCTTCAATTCGAACCATCCGATTTAGGTCATTTGATCCAAGGGTTATCATTAGGGGAAGACACTATAAATAGGGAGCCAGATTTTTGGGAAAAGGGAAGGAAAAATTTTAAGAAGAATTTGAGGAGGAAGAAATTATAAAGAAAAATAGTGGTGAACAAAAGGCTAGAAAAATTATTAGGAGCTTTGTACGATCTCGCGGAGATACTATTTGTTGGAAGTAACATTATCAAAACTCGTGGCGAAATCAGGTCGACCTTTATACTTACTGCATTTATTTTATTTTCATTGTTTGGTTAGATAAAACTCCAATGTTACTGAGTACGTGATGTTTTGAGTTCTAATAATAATTCAAGTAACACTTTGATCAATTAATGTTTGTATACATTCCAACTTTAGTTCGTTACTTTGTTGTTAGCGGTGCTTAACACAATATTCAATTGATGCTTGTATACATTTTCATGCACAACATTTCTCTTAAGTCACGTACCTTCTTTTAGTCTATAGTAATTAGGTTTGGTCAGGTCAGGCATCTTTGTGAATTAAATTAATTAATTTGGTAGAACTCTCATTAGTACATGGATAATATGAGTGTCCTAAGTCTCATGAAGTAGTTTCACATGGTTATTTTTTGATTGAATTGAATGAATAATAATAATTCAAATGATTTAATAAAGATTTGATTATCGATAAATTTATAATTTTTTAGTATACTCTATTATGGATTTCTAACCACATTTTTCATAGGGATATTTTGGTTACTCTCTTTTTCATTTGAATGATTTTAGATTGAATGATTGTTTGATTCTTAGCAATAATAATATTGATTTTTCTTTGGAAATTGAATTGCTATTTTATCGTGAGATTCTGATAATTTGATATTTTTTGCAGGTTAGAATTAATTTTGTGAAATTGTAAAGTTGATTATTTTCCTTATTTATTTTTTGCGATCGAAACCCTAAAATCCCAGTTATAAAGTAGAGGTCAATCTTCAGATTGGACGGGCCAGGTGCCTCACACCTTCCTGACCCGTAGCTTGATTCCCGAACCCTGTCAGACTAGTGCCTTATTTGGGTGATGATAGGTGCTCAAAACACCTATTCAAAAGTACCTAATATATGCACTTTAGTCGGCTAAATCCTCATATATTGTTTATTTTAACCATTTTCTATTTTGCAGGTATTTTGAAATCTTATTTTATAAAATGAAGCAAAAACGACTTGATTCACAACTTGGAGTCATATGGAGTTGACGAGGTTGAACACAAGAAGGATACAAGCTCAAAGATGTTGCAACCTAGAATTACTAAAGGCAGTCATATGAGTGTGAGTACAGATTACTGAGGCACCCAAATAAGTTTACTCAGGGCTGCCATGGAGTACAAGTGCATAGGGGCACCACCAAGAGTTCAGGGCACCGCGTTATTCCCAACCTCAGTAAACCGCTAAGGGGCAACCCTTATCCTAAACAAAACAAGTAGTTGATTTCTTTTATTTTCAGATCTGTGTCTGAAAACTTACAATTTTGGGAGATAGAGGCAGAGAGTAGAAGATGAAGGGTGAATCAGAAATCCACCAAAGCAACAGAGTCAAGAAGGGACGTAACTGCAAGAATTAATTGCAACACAGGATGGCTAGAATTGATGGATTTTAGAGGTTACAGGGCTAGAGCTTGAGAAGGATGTGTGAGAAGATTTGAGTATAAACTCTGGTATTGTTATTACCGTGATTGGTAAACGTTACAGGACTAAACCGTTACAGCAGAATTTATAGTGTACATGTAAGAGATTCAGACAACACTGACTCAATACTAACTCAGATAGGAAGGCTAACTCAGACACAGCCGAAACACATCTGACTATACTTATTAAGAAATTGTGTCTTAAAACTTGACTCAGGTGACACCCAAATTTCTCTAGATGTGTTTAGACCATAAACATCTCCACTCACAGTTGATGTAAAGGTAGCATCTAAACACCCTGCAACAAAGGTGTCTGCCTTTCTCCAGTAAATCCAACATGGATTTACTGTTTCTACACCATCAACTAAAATCTTTTCTTGTGGTTCTTGTTTTTCTCCATTTACATACCCAATTAAATCACTTGATATCAAAATTCTTTGAATTTGATTTTTCCACAAAAGATAATTCGTTGAATCTAGCTTTATGGAAACGAAATTTGCAATGTTGTTAAAAGGAAAAACGAAGTTACCAGAATTTTCAGCGGAAGACGACATTTCTTGTTCTTCTGTACTTTGTTGATTTTCTGGCTTTACTTGATTTTCAAAAAATTGATGACGAATTTGTGTTGTTGATGATGTTACTTTCTTCTTCTTGAGTGAAATTGTTGGTGTTGTTGTTGTATGTTCCCTTTCTCGTAATTACCATTAACCAGCAACGAAGAACTCAGTGAAGGTGAAACTCAATTTGGGGAAAACTCAATTGAAAACCTAAATTGATGAAATTATTATACGAATTTTATGCCTTTGTTGTTCAATTTGTTATACAGCTTGAATTCTTTGTTGTTTTTGTTGATGATTTTGATAATTTCTAACTCAGGATCATAACCAAACTGATACCATGAGAAGATTTGAGTATAAACTCTGGTATTGTTATTACAGTGATTGGTAAACATTACAGGACTAAACTTTTACAGCAGAATTTATAGTGTACATGTAAGAGATTCAGACAACACTGACTCAATACTAACTCAGATAGGAAGGCTAACTCAGACACAGCTGAGACACATCTAACTATACTTATTAATGTGCGGATGATGAAGACAGTGTGGGGTTTTAGCTGTGGCTGTACAGAGCAGGAATTAAGAAGGTTGTTGCTGCTGTCTGAGCTAGGAGTTCAGCAAGATGTTATGGGTATGGATTGATATGATGACAGACAGGGAGAAGTACGAGCTAATTGAATTGTTGTTGTTGTTGATGGCCGAAGAAGAATCGAGGGGATTATAAGGCTTATTTGGGATTGTATAAAGGTTCAGGAAGATGGGTTATGCTGATATTTGCGATTGAATGGTTGTTTGGCTTTGGATTGGATCTGCTGGTGATGGAACTCGCTGTCTGTGAATTGGATTTTGAATTTGTGCTGTCGGACGTCTGGAACCGACGGAGACTGAAAGAGATGAGGTGTGTGTGGTTCACACGTGTGGGGTATGGAGCAGAACGTCAGTTCTGCGTAACCGATAGACTAAACAAAACTGTTGGCCTGTGTTCTGGTTTTTGGGCTTGAAAGGTGTTAGTGGGTCAGTGAAGTTGGGCTGCGACCTGGTTTAGGAAAGGGTTCTGTTTATGTTTGATGTGTGAATAAATAGATCAGATTTCAGGAGAAATTATTATCACGCAATTTTGAGAAGTTTTTGAGCACAGTTCACGAGGCGGTGGAAAACAAGGGTTTTGGTACGGATTTCGAGGTGGAACCTTAGGAGAAAGATTGGAGCTTTGCATCAAGGGGTTTTTATGATTTTTATCACTCTCAACATATTTTCTTTTGCTTTCTATAAGAACATGAGTAGCTAAATATTCTTTTATTGGTTGAGGATGTAGTCTAAAATTGCAAGACATGTTATTTGATTAATTATGGAGTTGAACTTATTCTTATTCATCATCGATTTTATTCTACTTTGCGTATGAGTGTATGATTGATGTATTACACTAAGGTTGAATATCTTTTGATTCAAGTAGACAATTGAGTTAGATTATATTTATATCTATTGCTAGAATTAGGTTTGGAGATACGAAATAGTTGAAGAACCTATTCATAAGTAGCACAATATGATTATTGAGGTGGTGATAGCTTTGAGAGTCATATGTAGGATATTACCTTTGTTGAATGAACCATTCATGGTGGTTCATTGCATTGATTAGCCTATTTCACAAAACTTAATGCTCTTAGAGAGTTGAACTCGATTACTCGATGTGTCGAGTTATTCTCTACGTAGGATTCATGCATACATCATTATGGTGCATGATGACTCAAGGAAATTACGGGATATTTTCGCGATGATGTATTCTAGGGCTTTTGATGATGATAGATTAAGTCGATACTCCATATATTATTCATATGCATGTTAAGCAATTGAAGATGAACCCTTAACCAATATTCTTTACGCTTGATTACTTATTATTATTCTTTGCTTCATATTTACTTGCTTTTATTTTACTTTTACTTTTAGTATTAAATCAACAAACATCCCCCCCCCAGGTTACTTTAGGATTCAACATTAAAATAACAACCATTACCTCTTCGTGGACGAACCTGTTCTTACCTCTATATTATATTATATATATTGTCAAGGTTTAGGACTGAATTATATTTGTTGCGGTTCGACAACGCATCAGGTCCCAACTCCCTCAGTTGGGTGGCGGCTTCGATTATCAATTTCAAGTGTATTTTACCATTTTAGAGACTTAGAGATCTTAACGGGTTTCCGTCCCATGGATTTCGACGGTATCTACAGGTTTCAAGCCTGTAGAGATAGTCAAGTCAAGGATGTACTCGCATATCAAGTTTAAGATGACATAACTAGAAAATCAGAACGAGATTTCTAAGTTCATTCGTCTTTGGAGAAATATAGATACACTTTTCTCCTAATATTCCACATCCACGCTCCCCAAAAAGATTTGTTATTAAGCGCAAGCTCATTTAAGAACTCTCCCCCATGTGGTGTTATTCAATAAAGAACAACTACAACCTAGCTTGGACAAACAATTTAATGTATCCAGTTTACTTTGTTTACAATCTCCTTTCCTTAGCCAATTTTTTGGAAAAGAGTATATGATTTTTGAGCTTATGGAAACCCTAAAATCATAATCAAAAGTTTCTTGATCATGAGAAAAAGCTTAACTTTTGATTTTTACCGACGTTAATGTTTCCTTTGTCATGTGAGTCTCTCCCGAGATTTATGAGACCATGTTTATAATCGGATGAATTCAAAGTTTAACATGAGATCTCTTGTGAATTTTCCTGTATACTTGAACGTTTTGATAAATAAAGCATGAGCATAAATGCTAAATTTAAACTTCAAGCAACGAAACATCAAAGAGTATTAAATTAAAGTTAATACAGACGATGTTCGAATGGAAATAGTTCACACAACACAAAGCAAAGTTTAAACAAAATCATAAAGAACTGAAATAAATCATTCCATATCCTCGTCGTCAGTTGGGATGGTGTGCTCCTCAATGATCCGGAACATACTTGAAGTCGTGTATGGATCAAGATAGGTAGTCGCAAGTTCAACAACCAGGGCATATCCGTTGCACTTTGACTGAAGTCTGTGTACTTGAGCCTCAAGTTGTGCTATGCGAGGATTTTGTTCAACCATTTGACCCAACTTCTTGATCTTGTCAATACTCTTCTTAGGAAAGAGTTTTGGGCCATCTCCCTTTTGTCCGAACATGCCAACCTTGAACCTTTTGCAAATTTATGTAACCAGACAAGGAAATCCGAGATTTCTGCATTTGTACTCAGAGATCTTGATCATTTGTCTAATGATAGTGCCACAGAAATCAATTTGTTTCTTTTCGTGAAAGAGCTGATAGACTAGCTCAAACATATATTTGTTCCACTGGTTCTTGCTCAAAGTGCAAGGAATAAGATTGTGTGCAGCTAGAATTCCAAAGACCTTTAGATCAGGGCGAATTCCATCAATACAGGCCTTGACATCTTTCCACTTAGGGATGAACCCAAGCACTTTCTTAGGAAGTCTGCTATCTGATGGACGTGTCCCTTCTATTTGAGGAAGTGTGAAGTTAAGGACTGGACTTTGAAGTATCTGAACCATTACTTCCATGTTAACTTCAAACACTCGACTGCCAATTTTGGTTTTGAAACTACAACGATTCATTTTGCATTCATACATATTGGCATAAAACATTCTAGCAACAAAGGGAAAGTTGTTGATATATATGCCATCATGAATATATCCCCAAACAACAAGATTCATGAATGGAGGATAAGACGCAATAGTAGTTCGGTCTAATTTCCTTTCAATGATGAAATTACGTCGTTTTTCATACTCAGCTTTAGCCCCAGTGCTGATGAAAGGCATGCTTAGACCTGGATCATGAAGGGTTCGTGAATCGTCTGATACATAGTTTCTTCCTCAGATGACCATTCTACTGGCTCATCATCACAACCATTCACATCAACAGCCTTACTGGTTGAGGCTTGATTTCTAGCACTTCTTCTAGGCATGATATCAAAGAAAAAGTACTAAGAACACTTACTTGATGATTTCTCCCAAAATACAAGGAGATAGCAAGAATGGTTTGTGACCCCTTGAATGATTTTCCAACCTGGTGGTTTTGACGTCAAGATTGAGCAAAACAGTTCACGAACTGTGGAGATTTTAACAGTAGTAGTCGTCCACCATTAAAGCCCTTCTAAAACCTCAAACAAAATGAGAAGAAGAAGAGAACTCGACAGACCTTATCCAGTAATCTTCGGGTCTGGACGGTTCGGGAACCGGGTCGTGGGTTCTGGGTTATCCAGCACAGCACAGACCAGTCCTGTGGGCTGTTTTGAACCGGTTCTAGGGGTTCCTAGGCTCCACATGTGTGACTCACACATGTAATAGTCAAATAAAGGTCTTTTCCCTTGATTTTTGACAAGTTCCTAGGTTGATTTTTAGGACATTTTTCTCTTGTATTTTGACTTTATCAACTAGAGTCTAATGGAGCAAGGCTCAACATTAAGAAATAGCTATTTGTGAGAAATTATTCCAATAATGCCTTTTATTAGACTTAGGGGAAACTAGGTCTAATATTTTGACATAAAATACTTTCATAACCCCCAGAAAGAATTTCTTTCCAGTTTTTAATTAAAATTGGTGGATTTTGAAATTTATTAAATTTAATTTTTCTATTCCAAAATCGAAAGTATTTTTCTCAGACTTTAGATAAACTAATATCTCATAATTTTTTGAGAAGGGTTTATGAAAGAATTTATAACCCTTGTGCTTTGCTTTTGTTAACTGTGAACAGTTTTTTACAACATGACGATTTTTAGCAAAGCTTTTATATCTGTCATCCTGATTGACAAAACGTATTAAATTTTGTCTTAGGTGGGGACATGATTTGACAAATACTTCTTCTTGTGAGTTTCATCAATGTGTAGAACACATACTTGATCATGAAGTTTATTCATGGGTTTCTCATAAAGAAGAGTGTTGATAGTATTTTGATCTTGACGTTTTTCATAAAAAGACGCTTCATTCTCTCTATTAAATTGATCAATATCTACTTCAACATATGCGTTTTCCTCCATGACCTTGTTTAGTCGATTCAGAGACTCTTCTTCTTTCCTAAGATATGTCTCTAGGTCATGAGAGATATTGCCTATCTGTTTTTCAAGATTGACAAAGCCTTCAATAGATTTAATGTATCTCGGAGGAACGTTAAGAATTGCTGATATGATGAGACCTGGCAGTGACTCTTCTGCATCATCATCTCCAGCTTCCGTTTGTACGTTAAGCAGTTAAGCTTTGTTCCATAACTCACAAGCCACGATAAACGCAGAAAGTTACGCCTTTAATGTGTTTACCCGCTCTGTTACCAATTGAAAAAGCAGGGGTACCGAAATACTACCAACTTTTCGTTTGGGCTCGTGAGTCTTATGGTAAGATTTGGACGATCTCAAAAATCAATATATAAATATGATAACCGGAGTAGGATCACAAGTGATCGGTCCAACTCAAGACAAGTTTTGGTAAATCCCCTAGATGGATTATGGACCAACTCGACCGTTATGAATGACGTACTTCTTGTGTTTGCTTTAATTATATAATCAGAGAATATAGTGCAGAAAGTAAAATACACAAGACACCAGAGATTTTTTTAACGAGGAAACTACGACCTGTAGAAAAACCTCGGGACCTCGTCCAGATTGAACACCACACAGTATTAACTGTCTACAAACACTAGCCTACTATAAGACTTCGGTCTGGGATGTAGTAGAGACCAACTCCAGCCCTCCAAGCGAATTGGCCAGTGTCGCACTCCTTACGTCTCTAGATCACCCACATATCGTCACGCACTTGATTCCCCTAGCTGACGTCATTTGGAGGCCTAGGGGTTGCTTTAACCGTTGTTAAAATCTTATGTCAACAATATCAGCTTTTTAACCTTAATTACTGACTGTATGTTTCGAACTGTTCTATTCAGTTTAACATACGTAAAGTGACTTCCTTCAAATTGCTCCAGGTCATACATAAATCTACTTACGCTGGGGCTGACAAGTAAGCCGAGTAAACTATGCCCAACTTGTCTCTACGTCAGTTGTAAAAAGAATCACTTAAGAAACTTATACAACTTGAGCTAACTAGGTCTTACAACACCGAGTGCAGTCGTCCGTTGCTTCCTTCAACCTTGTATGTAACGTATCAGTTCTTGAATAGCCTTATTGCATAAGAAAAGGACTATGAATAGACAAGAACGTGATCAGGTTACCAAGGTTACATGTTAATCTGTTAACAACCACAGAGGTACGTTATTGCCTACCTGTGCTTCCCAACTCTCAAGAGAAGTCTTTATAGTCGTTAGGTAAATCCCACAGAGGAACTGCTACCTAATAGAGGATGACTATACCACAACAAGATTACACCAAAGTGCAAAGAGTTTACGATCAATGCCACAGAGAAACTTCACGCATGCTTGATGCTTGTGGTTTTCATTCTTTAACCCTCTATTTATAGCACTCAATAAGATAGGTTTCTTAGGAATAAAACAACTAGTTTCTTAACCTACTAGTTAGTAAGTGCCCGTGTAAACGAACCCGTTAGTTGGCTTGCACACAAAGAAACCCTAGTGTTTTTGCCTGAAAAACACTGTACCACTATGAGTACTTTTGTAGTGCTCGAGATCAAAATCGAACAAGACTAGCCTAAACCAAGTCAATGGCCGTTCAAGTGTTGTTTCGGTCACAAAGGGGATAGAGGTTGATCTAGGGACGGAAACAGTGAAAGAAACTTGAGATCAAGTTGACGATGTGTATTTCTGGGTGTGAAAGTTCAAGACCTCCGTCGTAGGTGTGACTGGAAATCTCAAGGCTAGAAGTGTGTTGAATACTCAGGTACATTTGCTCTAAGGTTCTGGTGTTTTCAAGTGTTCTGCCTTGGAAGATAGAGGAAGCCTCTATTTATAATGTTGAAATCACCCTGATATGTCGACCAAGAAGGTGGAAGTAGTGGAAGAGTGGAGGAGTGGAGAACATGAGTTTGTTTTGTTAACTGTTATAGTCGTGTAAAGCATGTCCACACATCACTATCTTTCATAATTGTCCATCATCTCCATCAATTTCTTTCTAACTGTCGTAGACCGCCAGATCAATACCCCTTAAGTTATCCCCCCCATGTGATGTTTTCATATCTCGAATAATATGCAGATGTTGTGTAATTGTGTTGAGTTAAACAGTGTTGTGTGGCCATATGTTTGTAACGTGGCCCTGACTTGAACTTGGCAAGGATGTGCATGTGTGGCCATGGCTCCATGTCTTTGGCCAAAATAGTTGTGGCGCCATGACTTTATGGGCCAAGGACAAATATTATGTGTCGCCATGAATATGGCGCCATGGCTTTATGGCCAAGGCCAAGTATTTTGTATCGCCATGAATATGGTGCCATGCCTATATGGCCAAGGCCAAGTATTTTTTTCTCATGGCGCCATGGCCTTATGGCCACGGCCTTGGCCTTTAGCCAAGGCCAAGTATTTGTGGCGCCATAAATATGGCGCCATGGCTCTTGTGGCCAAGGCCGTATATTCTGTGGCGCCATGAATATGGCGGCATGGCCTTTTGGACACGGCCTTGGCCTTATGGCCAAGACATATGTATTTTTTATGGCGAATCAGGCCAAGTCATTTCGACTATGGTGTGTTTGTGCACTTGGGCTATGCCGTATGTGAATACATGCTTAGGCTAGGTCTTAGCCAAGAAAAGAAAAAGAAATGAGAGGTTTTACCCGTTATAGCAGAGAACTTTTCCTCTTTCTTTCATTGTTGTGATCAAGTCGTTGTTCCTCCATGATCGTCTCCACTTGGCGGGTGGTTATGCAATTAGCTGATTTCCTAAGCAGAGCCTTTGGTGCAAGCTTGGGTGGCGTACTTTCCAGTAAGCAAGAAGCGTCCATCGGTGTTCAAAGTTGAATTCGTAGTGCTGAGTGAGGTGGAGCAGTGACGCTTTACGAAATAATGACCAATCCAGTGGTAGCCAGCAGTAGCAGTTGGTAGAGAGACACCGGGGAAGTCGATCGCATTCTTGTTCTTGATGTAGATATGAATGTATCCAATTTTGGTGTAGAACATGTGTCTTCCCTTCTTGTATATCCTCTTAACGTGTTCATTGTGGAGATCTCATACCCTCAGTATCCCCTTATAGAAAATTCTTCCAAAGCACGATGATTGCGCCAAGTCCCCAATCGTTGAAGAGGGTGTTTGAGCTAAAATAGGCGAACTACTTGATGAAGATGTTTACCTCGTCGTCTTTACTGAGTAGTAAAGTTCTAGGAGTATTTCGTCGTAAATTCTGACAGTTCGCGTCTTGCGTGTTACCTGGTGTTTGCGTCATATCTCTTAGATCACTTGTTTTATCATCATGAATTTTGACACATAGTAGTAGACATCCAGGAGAGTATTTTGTGCAAAAAATCTTCGAGGATCCTCGTAGATTTTCCACAGTATTTGACGTGGTCTTGCACATGATCCCTGACTGCGCGTCTCACGTGTGATGTAGTGTTCATGTTGTATCTCCCAAACCCCATGCTGGATTAATATGAAATTTTAGTATGTTCTGGAATATGTGTAGGGGGAGATTGTGTACAAAAATATCTCAAAAATTCTTGGTAGATTGTCTGAACCAACTGTTTCTTCGTGAAGAAAAATTATGGTGCAGGAAGTTATGACAGTTTTTCTTTTCTTCAATGCTTGCGCCATATATCTCAAACCCCATGTTGTATTGCCATGAAATTTTAACACATCTTGGTGGGTACTTAGAGGAAGATAGTGTCCAAAAATCTTCCCAAAATTCCTTATCGATTCTTTTTACCAAGCGTTCTTCTATGGTGAAAGTTCTGGCGCAGGAAGTTCTGACGGTCTGCCCTCTTGTATATGCTCAAATGTTTGCGCCATATATCCAAAACCATGCAGATTACTTTGTATGCACGTCCTGACCATTTACTTTGGCATGTACTGTGATGTTTACGCCATATCTCTTGAGCCACGAATTGGATCGCCATGAAATTTTGACACATAATAGTAGACACCTGTAGGTGGATTGTGTCTAGAAATCTCATCGAGATTCTTTACAGATTATCCGCAACATCCATCTTTCTGTGATGTAAGTTCTGCACAGGAACTGTCTGTACTCTGTGTGCTCCAATCCTTGTGTCGCATTTCCCAAAACACTTATAGGATTGATGTAAATTTTTTAGTAGGTTCTATTAGACATCTCTAGGAGGATCGTGTCTAAAAAGTCACCCTCATATCTTTTACCAATTTTACGTGATGCGTGTTTTGTGAAGGCCATCGTACAACGAACTTAGTGTGTAGTCGTACAGGGAAGCATCGTGGGTGGTATGGATGTCGGGCACGACGCTGAATGTGGGTGGACTAGTAGGTGTTGCGCTGGAAGTTACAGCACCTTCAGTTGAAGAGTTGGGATTTTTGTTGTCTGACCATGTCCTGAGTTCAACCATTTATTGAGAAAATCTTCTGAAACCGAGAGTTTAATTTCCTACTGTGGTCGCCAAATGTTTTTGCCTGAAAAACATTGTACCGCTACGAGTACTTTTATAGTGCTCGAGATCAAAATCGAATAAGACTAGCCTAAACCAAGTCAATGGCCGTTCAAGTCTTGCTTCGGTCACAGAGAGGATAAAGCTGATCTAGGGAGGGAAACAGTGAAAGAAACTTGAGATCAGGTTGAGGATGTGTTTTTCTGGGTGTGAAAGTTCAAGACCTCCGTCGTAGGTGTGACTGGAAATCTCAAGGCTAGAAGTGTGTTGAATACTCAGGTATATTTTCTCTGAGGTTCTAGTGTTTCCAAGTGTTCTGCCTTGGAAGATAAAGGAAGCCTCTATTTATAATGTTGAACTCACCCTGATCTCTCGACAGAGAAGGTGGAAGTCGTGGAAGAGTGGAGGAGTGGAGAACATGAGTTCGTTTTGTTAACTGTTATAGTCATGTAAAACATGTCCACTCAGCACTATCTTTCGTAACTGTCCATCATCTCCATCAATTTCTTTCTAACTATCGTAGACCGCCAGACCAATACCCCTAAAGTTATCCTCCCGTGTGATGTTTTGATATCTCGAATAATATGCAGATGTTGTGTAATTGTGTTGAGTTAAACAGTATTGTGTGGCCATATGTTTGTAACGTGGCCCCTGACTTGAACTTGGCAAGGATGTGCATGTGTGGCCATGGCTCCATGGCTTCGGCCAAAATAGATGTGGCGCCATGACTTTATGGCAACGGCCTTGGCCTTTGGCCAAGGCCAAATATTTTGTGTCTCCATGAATATGGCACCATGGCTTTATGGCCAGGCCAAGGCCAAACATTCTGTGGCGCCATGAATATGGCGCCATGGCCTGATGGCCAAGGCATATATATTTTTTATGGCGTATCAGGCCAAGTCATTTCGAATATGGCGTGTTTCTGCACTTGGGTTATGGCGTATTTTAGGTCATGGCATGCTTAGCCATGGCATACTAGGCCATTCTATGTTCAGGTTATGGCATGCCTAAGTGTGTTTAGGTTGTTGTATACTTCTCAGAGAGCTCTGGACAGGCCCAAAACTACAATGTTTCTGAGGTTTTCATTGAGACTCAGGTGTTGAGTCATATTTTATGAGGAAACCCGATAGGGTGCGTCTTTATCTTATCCGAGATTAGGCGAGGGCCTGAGGTCTTTAAATATCGAGGATGGAACCCGAGAGGGTGTGTTTGCATTAATTCTCCACCATAGTACCAGTGAGTAATTTAGTTCTGATGTCGAGGAATTCGAAGCGATGTCGGCATGAAGTAAATTGGTGGTTTTATGTGTTGGTGGGCTGTTTAGGGAGCTATAAGAAAGAACTCCTAGGGAGCATATTTAGTTTTACAGAACATGTTGTATTCTGAAACTATAGAAGTCTGTCTGAGTAGACAATCGCCTCTTGGCAAGGCATAACGGAAGGACATTTTACATTTTTATCCCTCTTCCATTTTTCACCATCTACACCTGTAGATGGTGGAAAATGAGAGAGGGGCAAAATTGTCAAAACACTCTCGAAACCATGTCTTATTAAAGACAGTCGCCTATTCAGGCTCATCTTTATAGCTCAGGGCGCAATCTGTTCCATGAAGTTAAACCCTCTATGAGCTCTCTCTTATAACTCCGGTGGGGAAGGTAATATCATAGAGCAGTATCAATGATCTCACTAACATATTAAACCCATCGATCAGCTCAGAGCCAGACCTCGCTTGATGGTACACGGTGAAAGATCAACAGAGACGTATCCTCATGGATTTCCTCTTAAAATACGACTCAATACACGAGTCTTGGTGCAAACCTCAGAAATATCAGAGCTCCAGGCCGGTCCGGAGCTCTCTGAGAAGCATACACCAGCCTAAAAAGGTCTAAGCGGACCCAATCCCAAATTCTGGGTGGTCTAGCGTACCATGGATAAGCATGCCATGACTTCAAAACGGGTTGTAGCGTAAGCACGCACACCATGACTAAGGCACAGGATGCCGCGAAGCTAAGCTTGGCCAGATGCCAAAGCCATGGCGCCATATTCATGGCGCCACAAGGATTATGCCTTGGCCTAAAGACCATGGCGCCATATTCATGGCGCCACAAGATACATGGCCTGTCCAAGACATGGCCATGGGCCATGGCGCCATACTCATGGCGCCACAAAATTATCCCTTGGCCAAAAGGCCATGGCGCCATATTCATGGCGCCACAAAATTATTCCTTGGCCAAAAGGCCATGGCGCCATATCAATAGCGCCACAAGATACTTGGCACGTCCAAAACACGGCCATGAGCCATGGCGCCATATTCATGGCGCCACAAAAGGTTTGCCTTGGCCAAAAGGCCATGGCGCTATACCCACTCTTGGCCAAAATCATGGCCATAGCCACGCAATACTGCTTGGTTCAAAGCAACTACGCAACACTTAGTCATACGACTCTACTCAACTATGCAATATCCGCGTATCACTCACTCGAGACATCAAAACATCACACGGGGGGATAAATTTAGGGGTATTGGTCTGGTGGTCTACGGCAGTTGAAAGAAACTGATGGAGATAGTGGGCAGTTACAAGAAGATGGCACGAGTGGGCATGTTCCACACACTCAGGCAGTTACGGAAACCAACGCATGTCCTCCACTCCTCCACTCTTCCACGACGTCCACCTTCTCTGTCGAGGGATCAGGGTGAGTTCAAACTATAAATAGAGGCTTCCTCTATCTTCCAAGGCAGAACGTTCAGAACAACTGGAACACCGAGAAAACACACAGAGCCTCAGAGAAAAACACCTGAGAATCTAAACTCGTTCTAGCCTTGGAGATTTCCAGTCGACTTCACGACGGAAATCTTGAACTCAAACACCCAAAAACTCACCTCCAACCTGATCTCAAGTTTCTTCGTTGTTTCCCTCCCTAGACCAACCTCTATCCTCTCTGTGACCGAAGCAAGGTGGGAACGGCCATCCGTGGTTTAGGCTTGCCTTGTTCGACTTTGATCTCCGAGCACTACGAAAGTACCCAGAGACGGTACACTTGTTTTTGCAGGTAAAAACA
>JAJJMA010096586.1:0-20441 GCA_023529015.1 Papaver nudicaule
ACATTTCTTACGAGATCTCCTTCATCTACATCAAAACCCTACTCCCTAGATTTAAAAAAACAAATAAAGAACAAAAAAAAAGAAAATGGTTACCTAACTCGTGGAGAAATTCATTGATAAGTCTGTAAAACCAAGAAACAAAAGTTTAATGGGTTAATATCAAAACAGTCATACTTTTGAAACTACATTTACAGATTAGTCATACTTTTTAAACTTCTTTACAAAGCAGTCATCTGCCATCCGATTTAACCATTTTGAAAAAAACAGTTAAATTTTAGGACAAACTAGCCCTTCAAGTAAACTCAACCCAATTCAGCTAACTCAACCCACTTGAATTGGTGACACTGACGTGGAAATGAAATCTGACGTGCACATCGACGTGTCATCTGACGTGGCTGAACTAAACACGTGTCCAAAATTTTGTGGCCTGAAATTCTAGCCGTTCCACAACGGTCTTATTGATTCTTTATATATACCTGCACAATACAGGCAACAACAACGCACAAAATCACAACATATTTTCTGAGTTCATAAAATCTCTTTCATCTATATATGTCTAAGCAAGCCATGGGAGGGGGAAAACAACAACAACAACAACAATGGTATAGCAGCTGTATAAGGGAATCATCAGAAATCAGTGAAATAAGGGAATCAGGTGGAAGCAGCAGTAGCAACAAAAGCAACAACAACATGTGTTCTTTATGTGAGAAAAGTATGCATGAAGAGATTGATTGTCCATGGATTTACACAAGGTGCAAGATGATACCTTGTAATGGAGTGAGGAAGCTGCAGAAAGCAACAACTGAAGCAAATTATGGTAACAAGTTCTTTACCTGTACCATATGCCCCTACTTTGAGTGGTTTAAAGCTGCAAGCAACAAGGAAACTGCAATGAAAATAGTGCTCCAAAGTCGACATTCTTGCTCTGCTTGTGGTGACAAGGGTCATAAGTTGAATACCTGTCCATGGGATAATCAACCCTGCAACAAGAAGAACTGTAAGGGTACAATGAAGCTTAACATCACCGAGAATCAACATAACCATGACATTGCTTACCTGAAATGTCTGCACTGTGGTGAATTCACTTGGTTGTCTGATGAGATTTTCAATGCAGCAAAAGCCCGTGTTAAATCTTCAGCCCTGAAAATGGAAGAACTATGCAAGCAATAGGCAAAATCCAAATGTAATGAGCAAATATTTAAATAAAAGAGAGTATTAATTAACCTTAATATTACATATTTAGTTAATAAGAGTGTTATTTAAGTTTTAAGTCAACAAACTGCAACATATTGCAATGAAAATAAACATAAACTGAAATAAGAACTACTTAGAGAGACTTCAGTGATTAAGAAAAGTGTTCATTGAGTAGGATGATAGCTGCCACCACTATTTCCTGCTCTTGGAACTGAGAAACACTGTGTAAGTGTCTGTCTCACACCTCCAACACCAGATAAGGTTTGTGACAATGTTTGAGAGACTTGGAGTTCATCTGACCTTCCCCTTCTTGACCATGTTCCCCTTCTACCACCTCTAGATCCTCTGCCACCTCTAGATCCAGTTCTAGTAGCATTTGTGGGCTGTGATGATGATGCAAGAGCATGGGATGATGATGCAGATGCATGGACAGAGTTTGATGTAGGCTGGGAAGATGATGCAGCAGTTCCCCTTCCTCCTCTTTGCCCTCTAGCTCCTCTAGCTCCTCTTCCTCCTCTACCCCTTCTAGTCTTGCTAAGCTCAGCTGGATCTGGGTAAGAAGTAGCATGAGTTCCACCTTCAACCATGGTTCTGGGCCTCTGTTCTTTGGAATTTCCCCCAACTGGTCCACCTCTGCATGTTCTTTTGTTGTGACCACTGACCTTGCACCTTGTACACTTCATTTTTTGTTTTTCTTTGTAAACCTCATCATAAGATCTCCTCCTTTTCTTGGAAGGTCTCCCAGGTGCCCTTATATCAAGAGGAGGCTTCATATCCTTGATGACGTTTTCTCCTTTTGGCTACAAAATGAAGTTCAACACAAATAAGAGCGAAAGAAAAACAGATAAGAGAGGAAGAGAACAGAAAAAGAAAATGAAAAACAGATAAGAGAGGAAGAGAACAGAAAAAGAAAATGAAAAATAGATAAGAGAGGAAGCTTTAAGTAGTGAGATGTACGACTAAAAGCAAAACCCTAAAGCATTAAAGTAGAGAAAGATTCTCTTTGTTTGTTTAAAATTACATAAAAGGACAACTAGTGTGAGGAAAAGCAGGGGTAAAATGGTCCATTTACACACACACATGGACAAAACTGACAAAACAGGAAAACCCACCTCCTCCTAATCATCTGGACCCTTCAATAAACCCATCTCTGGTGCATAAGTTACCTTGTAAGCATCAACATGATAGTGCCAGCTGCAATATCTGCATATACAACCACCAAAAATACTGCATTAATATCAACTTCAACCATATGTGCACAAATGCAATGAATACAATGCAAAACAGTTGAGAAACTTACTTAGGCCAATCAGCTCTCATCTCCTTTAATACAGCAACAGCATGTATACATGGGAATCCTCTCATTTGCCACTGAACACAACTGCACACCTTTTGAACTACATCCACTCCAAAAATTGTATTGGTTTTAAGGTTTTTGACATTATATAACCTTTCAACAACAGCTCCACTCACCTTCAAACCTCCACAACATAACTGCATCTTGTCAATAAGTTCTTGAGCACTAGGAACCAACTGACCACTTACCCAACTTGAAGACAGAAGTCTTCTTTTATAGAAAGTGTGGTTCACCAATTCTCCATACATCATTCCAAGAGTACAAATTGGTTTGTCTCTCAACTCTCGAATCATGTGATTAAATGATTCACAAAAGTTGATGTTGTTTTGCTCACAAGCACTTCTATGGTCATAGAATGCCCTAGCCCACTCTCCATTTTCTTCTGGTTTCATCATATAAGCTGCTGCAGCTGGGTTTAGTTTGTTCAAATCATCCATGTGTGCCTGTTGATTACAAAATTACCATATAAATAACAGTCCTTGCAAACAAAAGGGAGCCCTTAATAAAAATACAATTATACCTTCCAATGTCTTTCCTTGTAACATTTAGCAGCTTCACAGACAAGATGGACTAGCTTTGAACCTCTAAAATGTGTTTTGAAATTTTTCAGCATGTGTCTGCAATATAAACCACACACCATAAGTACATGATATTCAAAGTATGCATGTTCTATGTAAGTAAATTAAACAAGAATATTACCTAAAACAGTATATGTGGTTGTGACCAGGAAATAAAGTGGCAACTGCAGAATCAAGGCCTTTCTGTCTGTCTGATATGAAGCACAACTTGCCTGCAGGATGGTCTACAATATAAAGCTTTAATGCTTTCAAGAAAATGTGCCAATTCTCCCCATTTTCATTTCTGCACACCATTATTGCCAAAGGAATTATCCCATTCTGTGCATCCAAGGCATTAGCAGCCATTATCACCCCACCAAACATACCAGTCCCATGACAAGCATCAATCCCAATAACATTTCTGCACCCATCATGAAAACCTTTGAGTGGTTCTTTAAAAGCTATCAGCATTGACTCAAAGCATTTGTCGACACTGCAATAACAAAAATAAAGTTGATTAGACAACTATTCAAAGTATAATTCTTCTATAATGTGAAATTTTATATCACACAAAGCAAACTTACCTCCCATAAGTAAAGTTTGTCACAGACTCTGGGTTGGTAGCTTCTACCATATCACAAAATGCAGGAACCAACCTATATGAATCCACATAACTCCCATTAAGTCTTTCCAAAACTTGTGTTCTTGCTCTCCAAGCCACATGATATGGCACACTAGTATTATGTGTAGTATGGAATTGGTCTTGCAGACTATATGGAAGTGGCATTGAGTCACCTCTCTTCAGCTTGTCATACAAGTAGTTGGCAACAAACTCAGCATTTGCTGCCCTATTCCTACTCAAGTGATCTGTTACACATGTATGTTTCAAATTGAACTTTCTTACTTTGAAAGTGGGGGTATTATGAACCCAACTTGCATAGATAAAGAAGTCACAATTTTGTTTCTTTGCATACCTACAGTTCACTCTAATCCTTTCTGCATCATTAGGCTTTAAGGTGTACTGAAATCCCTTCCTAACTGCATATCCCCTTACATGATTTCTGAACTCCTCATTGTCCATAAATTCCATCCCCACAAACATGGTATCAACATCAACAAACACACCAGTATTGCCATTTTCATCAGGGAACAAATCATCATCAGGAAACAAATTTGGATTTTCTGTAGCTGCAAGTGCTGGACCCCAAACTTTCTCATATTGTTGGTATGCATATGCCTTCTCTTCATCCAACTCTTTTACTAGAGATACACAATTAGCTGCTTCAGCTTCTTCTTCAGAACTATCACAACCATCATCATCATCATTCAATTGTTCAGCATGTCCACCTTCAAAAACCACAATCTTTTTTCCTTTACTGTTTGCTTCAGTTTGTTGCTGTAAACCATCTCTAGCTTGTGCTTCTACAAAACCAAAACAAATACAAAAATCAAAGTTAGCCATCAAATCAAATGCAAGAAATATAACTAACTACATGAGTCTAAACCATTACCTGCAGCTGCTTGTATTTCTCAGGATGTAAGTAATCAAAACTGCCTTCTAAGCCCCCAAAGTAATCATTGCAGAAGTCAATGTAAACTTTAATACCCTCTTTTTCAATGTCATTCCTTGGGCTTCTACAATCATCCGTGGGATGACAAACATCTTCTGCATCATTCTCTAGTTGTATGTTACAGTACTCCAATTCAGCTTGCCGTGATTCAAATGATCTTTCAAATTGTTGAGGCTCATGAGAATCAAAATAACCTTGAAACAGCCGCTTACCTTGAACACCAGCAGTACCAGAACTACCAGAAACATCCCTAGCATTAGACTTAGCAGCTAGCCTAGGACTTTTCCTCAGCAATTCTGGAGACTTGCTGTATATAACCCTCTTCCTAGGTGCACTAAAATTCTCAGGGTTCAGTCTCACTGGTGGAGCTTCAAAGTTGATGTGCATTCTTGAATGACTACTCACCTTCACAGGAGTTGCATAACTCCTCCCATCTATAACTCCTGAACTCTCTGGAAACTCATCAGAAAGGGGTACTTTCCTAATTCTAATATTGAGGTACAAGTGAATATAACCATCTTCTACAACCCCATCATCCCACATTTCATAAAAGTCTGCATTACTAGCTAGGTGAAATGGGTCATCTTTACTGTACCAAACTAGCTCAACATCTTTTTCACTATCTAACTGAAATGCATTATGAACAGCTTCACTAAAACCATGTAAACCCCCACAGTTTACACTAACATTATCAAAGAATTGAACCTTGTTTGTATCAAAGTGTTCAACCCTAAAACTTCTAACCGGATACTTAACATATTTCCTGCAATGATAAAGATACACAATTAGTACACAATTAGCACACAATTGGAACTCAATTATTCTAATACCCCAATAAAAACCATTATTAACACAATAATCATGGTAAAATTAGGGTTTCAGGCAAAACCCCCAAATTCATACCATGCATGTTGTGTTAGTAACCTACTAACACCCTAATTAACTTCACTGAACATATATAACACTGGATTTATCCCAAATTAGGGTTTCTCAGAAAAATTAGGGTTCCAGAAATAGTATTAGGGTTTACTAACCCACAGATGACCTAAAATCTTGAAATTAGGTTTATAAAGATGAAAATTATACCTCGTTATGTCTGCATACATGGTCGAGGATAGTATTAGAAGCTAGAGATGTTGTTAATGGCTTTAGGGTTTCACTGTCCTTCGACAATCTTCTTCTCCTCTTCGAGTTCTCGACACCTTTGCCCTTATTCTTCTCTATAACACCTAAACCAACTAACCCACAGATGATTTCACGGTTCCTCTCCAACTGTTACCCTAAAACCCCGAAATCCCTAACCAGTCGCCATTGCAGAGAAGAAAGAGAAGAAGACGAGTTGCGAATGAAAGTGAGAAAGGAAAGATCGAGATATCTTATCCTCTCATTTCTTCATCCAACCGTTGATGATTCCTCGAGTTACGTTTCTCACTTGATGTGTCAGTAAACCCAAGGGTTTTATGGTAAAATAACAGATGATGACGTGGATCTATGGGTATTCACGACATTTCGCCAGCTCCGTTAAGCGACACCTCAGTTTTAACGGCCGTTTTTTCGCTTGATAACGGATTTGTGACTGATACGTAAAGAAGTTTAAAAAGTATGACTAATCTGTAAATGTAGTTTCAAAAGTAGGACTGATCTCATATTAACCCAAGTTTAATTCTTTTGTTGCCAAAGGGGAAGAAGAACCGAAGAAGGAATTCCAATTGAGAGAGAATACAAAAGGTATAAAAGAACATAATTCTAATACTCGGGTCGTGGGTTTCCTATTAAATCCGCGATTTTCTTCGAATAATCTGAACCGTGAAGATATATAAAATGAACGGTATATGCGGATCGTCATTTGAATGTGATTATAAAGCTGTTACTCGATCCTGCCTCTTGTTTTGTAATATAGATGTTTTCATACTGTTTTTAATTATGCACGGACTTTTGTAGGTACATTTGTAGGGTGCATTTTGAAAGTACACCCTCAAGATTACAAGTTCCAAATATAATGTAACTGGAAACACAGGGTTTTCCTTGGAGCATCACAATTATCTGATCGATTTGCCATGGCATAAATGATCTCCCAAGTATTTAATTTGCTGCTGTACTCAAAATGTTCAAACTCAATTGCACATGACTTGCGTTAATCCTTAAATGTAAACTTATTTCTTTTACTCAAATATACTCAATTGCTGAATACTTCTTTCCCTCATTCCCATTGAGAAGTAAATAAATAAAACTTATTTCCTTCCAGAAGAAAATTCTTTGAAAGTATACCCATTGTGACATTAAAACAATTAATTAAATTAAACCCTATAATTTCAGAATGTTTTACTTAGTTGAGATTAAAAGTAGGGAGTTCTCTCAACTTACATAGCTTCTGGCCCCACCTAAAACAATTTTAACCAATAAAAAAAAATGCAATATTTGATATCAAAGTTCCACGTGCAGATATTTCCCCTAGGCCCTAACCCAAATCCTATTTCACTTCCACTTGATATCAACGTCTTATTCAGCGCCTCCTCTTTCACTTCTTTTGATTTCTTCTATCTAATCGTTCTTTTATTTTTGTTGATCAAACAATTTTGTCTTCTCTATCACTAGAAGAGTATGTGCTCTCATTTCGTGTCGATTCTCTAGCCTTTGAGTCAACCGATCTTAACTCTAGAACTCATAGTATTGTGTTTTCTTTTTGCAGATAAACAACAAAACCCTAACTCTATTGCAGTTGCAGCCTCCATGCTATGAGGGATGAAATCGAATTAATAGGTTAGTTTTGAGAGAAATCTAATTAATTTTGTATAATTATGTCAATTATGAGATAATTCAAGTTTTACTGTTTTGATTCGAGTATCCAGTGTGAATAGGAACGACATTTTTGCTGTGCTAAAACACAGGTAATTTTGAAAAAACCCTTTCTTGGAATATGACGGAATTTTAGGGTTTGATTCAAATTGAGCAGTAAGACATTCAGTTTCTAAAGATGGACTATTGTTTGTTTTTCATGTAGTTTATCTCTGAAGGCAGTAGATACAAACATGTCGCTTTGCCGGCAAGTGAGCCAGAGTTCCTTCAACGCCCACAATCTTTCTCACATTTACATTTAATTCTATTCTTGGATTTTTGTTGGGCGAAATTGAAGTGGAGTTGTTTGTGATTTTACTGGATTATGAGTTTCCTAACTCAATTTTCAATTTGCTTTAAGGGTATGTAGTTGAAGCAATGTAGGTTCGTATACATAACATTAGTTACTTGGTTCCGTATCATATGCGACTTTTGTTTGATTTTATCCTATGTAAAACCATTTCCTTCATGAGACTTACCAATAAAAGAGACTCAGCAACATCTGTTGTTTAGCATGCTAGAGTAACATTGTTCATTAATATCATGCGTTAGTAGTATTGGAATTTTCAATTAATTTTATCTGTTTAAGTTTTTGAGGAGAAATCTGATGTAGATGTATGATTGAGTTTCTATACATTTCTATTTTCAATCTGATATATCATGTATAATTCTTGAGAAATGTATTTTGGATACTTTTTCCTTGCATCTCAGTCTCTGTAACTTCGAGCAGTGATCTGTATCAGAGGAAAACGGTATAATCAAAACCAAATCCCTCAAAAGTCAAAACACTACCTGGAAAGTTGGTGCACAGTTGAATGATTTTCGTTAAGAGGGTTGAGTACTACCACAAGTGTAATTAACACTCATGCAATTCCATTAGATAGTGTATATTGTAACTTGAAAGGTAGCATAGGAATAGGGAAAAGACTTGCAACCACCACTGCAGGAATAGGGAAAAAGCAACTATACACGACTTTACTGAAAAGATTGGAGAAATTAAAATTTTATAGGGTATACAGTTTATAATTTCTTATTATTCTTATAGTCTGTTTGCTATATATAGAGCAATTCTTAAGTTCAACTCACCCGGACACCAACTTTTCGTATGCATTTTGTTTATTATTGATCAATATTGTGGCAACGTGTTTGTTTACATGGATTTTCAAAATGTGTTTGAATGTCCAAAGAGAAAACACTGATTTTTACTTTGTTGAATGTAGATGGAGAGAATAGAATTGTAAAATACATTCTTAAAGGTCTTACCTAATCACTGGAGATTCTACAGTTTTCCTCCCAATTAGGCTACCAAATGATGGTGAGTACTAATTGATTTTTTATATTGCTTCGCAGATTCCAGCATTACTTCTGGCCAAGCTTTCCTTATGCTTTGGTTGTTTTATATTACATTCCTAACAAAGAGGATAGAGAAACGGAATTTAGTAGCAATGAACACCACGTCACTTTTCATGATTTAATTGTAAGTACTATATAGATCACTCCAACTACGACATTTGATTTCATGTTCTTCACATGCTTCTTAGGGGAATGCATAGAGACCAGAAATATGGAAAATTGATAAGCTTGCAGCTGATTCCATCCAATATATGGTTTTTAAGAAATACAAGGGACCGGATTATGATCTTGCTCATGCTCCTTTCCCAGGTATTAAGCCATCAGCTATTTGGATCGGGATATGGTCCATATTCCAGCAGCTGCAATATCCATGCATCGGAATGCAGTATGGACTTATGAAGGTGGTTCGTGGGCTGCTGGCGATGAACCAATGTATTACGTAAGATCTCCAAAGAATGTTGTCATTGAGAAGCCTAGGTAAGTCTAATGTGGCGATTCATACTTTAGTATCTATATTTTTTTCCCTTTTAATTAATGACAATGATATGACAGAACGTTTTCTATACAAATACTTCATCAACTGCTACTGTTATTAGGGTCATGAAAAGATTATCCTTTATATGGTTATTTTCTAGGAGATTATCATTCTTAGGATCTAAGAGATTTTTTTATTGGTACGGATGTGGAAGATGCTCCGTTTTTTCAACGCGCAAATCATGGGAAAACATTGGCTCCGATTGAGGCAGCTGGAGAGGATCAACGAAAGTTCTTAATGAGATAATTTGAATACCATGGTACAGTTTAATCATGTTATATGTGGCCCTCATGCTTGATGGAGAACGATTGCAACTGGATTTCTCCAGTTTTGATATCGTGACATAGTTTGTTATTTCTATTTTGAGAATGAGAATATTATTTTTGTTGAAGAAAGCATGTTGACTCTGTAGCATACTGATATAGACTTATTGGTGATTGTGTGTATGGTGCATTACTCTTGGTTCTATCTAGATCCTTGATTAGCACATATTTGATGGAAAGTGGTAAATTGATGGAAGATCACTGCACTATGATGACCCGTGTAATATCATTGATTAATCAATTTATCGATTTATAAAGGATCAAGTTTACTGTTGAGATTTTAGCTTTAACTAAGCAAGCGAAAAACTAAAATGAGTAGAGTTAGGATTTCAATGAAGTAATTCATTACATGGGGAATTTGCAGGTGCAGGAGGGACGATATATGGATCATGAGAAGAAGAGAACTTTTGTGCTTCCGAAAGATGGACTTCTAGAAGCAGGTGAAATATCATTTACCTACTACCCTCAGAAATGATGTAAAGAAAATAGCTGAATCAATTATTTTTCTTTATTCTGTTACAGTAGTATGGAATCCTTGGGACAAGAAGGCCTTTTTACCTATTGCCTTGAGAAATAATGTAAAGAAAATAGTTGAATCAATTATGTTGTTACAGTAGTATGCAATCCTTAGGACAAGAAGGCAAAGGCAAAGGCGATGGCTGATTTTGTTGTTGATTTAATGGCATCATCTCTTTAAAGTTTCCAACTACAGCTTATTATATCTGTCATGACCAAATTAACAATTTTTTCAATCTCCTCAAGAAAGTTCTAAGATCATGTTTGGTTTATATTTGTCTGGAACTCTATTCTCCAGATCTTAGTCTCTTACAATTTTATTTCAAAGAGAACTGCAATTTAATTAGTATGGTAGTGTATTTATTTAGAAGTGGTCATAAGCTCTTTACAACTTGGAATTTTCAGTGGCTCTATATATCTTTTTCTTTTGGTGTGCAGACAACAAGTAGTTGGTGACCACCAGTTAGATCTAACAGAAAAAATCTGCAACCAAAGAAAGACACTGAAGGAGAGAATTCAGGGATTATTGCGTGAAAGTTAGTATGAATCTGCTTAGCTTCTATAAGTAAGTTGAAGGTAAATTCTCTTTTTTTTTTTTTTTTGAAAAGAGGTAAATTCTCTGCTTGCTTACCCTATATGAGTGATATGAGCTTAAGTGTCTCTACATTAGGAGATAGTACTTGCTGTCTTAGCTCAAATGGCAGAGCACATGGTTCTCAACCATATCGTTGTGGGTTCGACTCCCGCAGATAGCAATGTTATTATTTTGATGACAGTATTAGCTCTGCAAAATCCATTGTGAAGGATAATTCTCATTATCATTCAATGATCTACGGTTTTAATTTTATGTTAAAAAAAATTATAGTAATTTACTAAACTAAAAGGATATAGCAGTGTGACACAGTGTCACTGACACCAGTAATTATGAAATTTTAGAGACAATGTTATAAATCATTTGCCACAACTTTCTCTTGCATCAAACAAGACAACTTCAACAGATAGTGTTTTATGTGATGTTTAACCTAGAGAGCTTTAGCCATTTGAAATATTCCTTTCGAAGAGCTCCATTGCAGGTTTTGACTTGGACCCCTCCAAGGGATCCAGCTACGAAAATGAGATTCGAGGTTCTTTTATGAAGAATTTTGTTCCTCTTGATATCGACCTGATTCCGTCGTAATGGTCCAGGCATTTTAAGATGCTACAATGTTTTTTGGATGCTACATTATGGATTATTTAAAAAAATATATTTTTTTCATTTCAATAGAATTGAATTATGATTTACAATAACAAGTTCTAAGTCGTTCATCTATAAGACCCTTGGCGGGTGTTAAATATCTATTTGCTAAAAAAAAAAAGTTATTGATGGATGAGCATTGCCCACTGAGATGTTAAATGCGATTCATATGGGTTAAGAAACCTGACCCGTGCGAAGCACGGGTGTACAACTAGTAATAGGAGTACTTCATAACGGCCTCACAGAAAGTTGTATAAAGCTCGAATATTAGAGCTCGAGGCCCCACCATAGGAATTCTCGACCAATCAGAATATTTCGAGGTTCTGGACTTGATTAATTTTGCCGGTCATAGAATTAGGCCCGTCCAGCAGGGGTGTTTAGGAGAAACCCAGAATTCGTTCTTAGGTCGCAGAATTTCGTCTCTACGTACTCAAACTCTCCCTTCTTCTCGGCTTTTCTCATCTTCTTCTTCTCCTTCGTTTTGGGCATGGTAAGATTTATTCTTCTAATTATTATTTGTTTTGTTTCTGCTGCAGGTATTGATTCATTCATCTGTTGATTCGATATGTTTTATCCTGACGGGTACATAATTCATCTAGGGTTTTTGCTTTCACGAATTAATATCTGATCAGTGTGTGTAGTTCGTGAAAGAGGCGAACCAATACCCTAGATGAAGTGTCTGATTTATTTTCTTAACGTGAAGTTTGACTGTCAATTACAAAGGACTGTATAAGGTAGTAATTCTGGATGATGTTTACATTTAGTAGTGATAATTGAAATTGTTACATCTTCAGGTTATGTTCAATGGGTCTAACTTAATATGACAGTGTATTTTGCAAGGCATCAGATGTTTACATTTAGTGATAATTGAAATTGTTACATCTTCAGGTTATGTTCAACGGGTCTAACTTAATATGGCAGATTATTCTACAAGGCATTAGCAAATCTTATATATTGCAGTGCAATAAGTTATTGTGTGCAGTTTCTTTTTCGTTCGGTTGTGCCGCTGAAATTTATAAATGCGTTGGGCATAGTTTACCGAAATCATGCGATGTTTGTTTCAAAGGTATAAACAGTAGATGACTAATTTTGTGTCTCCATTCTTATTTCCTTCGCATATGTCTAAGTTCATGCAATCATTTTTATTTGTTTGTTCACTTGATAAATGCAGCTGATCCAGTACTTACCATAGAAGGCAAATTCAAAAAATCCCTTGCTAGATAAGCAAGTGCGTAGCCCATATGCTATGAAATATTAACAAATGCCCATTGCTTGAGTTATGTTTATCCTAGAAAGCATAATTCAAGCTAAGAGAATGACAGGAAACAACCAATCAGTATGAGCTACTGAGAAATATAGGTTTACATCTAATATGAACTTTTTTCTTAGAAAATGGAGGTTTACTACATTATATATTTGTAGTGGAATACTTTTGGTGATAGAGCATAATTGTTTTCTCCTTTATCAAGTGTGTAAGATAAGTATCTGATTATGCTTAACGTATAACCTAATGTCATGAATTGATGAAATTATTTCAGTGGGGTTATTGTGGCTGCTAATATTTTTGCTCTAACAAAGATACTCATTCACAGGTGGAGCATGCATTCCCATAGTTTCACTCCCAAGTGTTTAAGGTAAACAATAATAAACGTCGATCAGCTCAAATCACTTACAAAGGTTTTGCTTTGTAAAAGGTTGCTTAGTTTTGCTTCCTAAGTAAATGCACTGCGTGCACATAGGGATTTTCATCTTCTATTTATTTATTTTTCTTCTCTTTGCAGCGACCTACCCAAGTTGTAAGCCACATCACCCATCATTTTTAGCTAATGGTTTGTTTGTGGAAATGTCTAGGAGAACATGAACTAATTATTGTTTCAGCTAAATTTGCAAGCTTTTTGATTTTGTTTTGGTTAGGTGGATCACTTCCTTTTTTGTTTATGTAAATGATTGAACCAAATAATTTCCTTGACGAACAAAACAGAACAGCTAATAGATGGGTGAGATTAGCAACTAAGTTTCCTTTAGTGATCCACCGAGATTCTACGACATCCAATAGAACTGTTAAGTGAGTCATGTTTCCATTATTTTCATAGTATAATCTCTTTTTGTTTTGTCATATATCGTTGCTCAACTCAACTAAATTTGGTTTTTCAGCTGTGTAAATCAGTGAAGAAGTTCTGGTTGATGCAACTGATAAAGGAAAGCTAGCACGCTTGATTAACCACTCTGGAAGTTTCACTGAAGTTTAAAAAGCATCGAAGCAAATTGTTCACATTCATTCTTTAACCTTTCCGTGGGCTTCCGACCTATTCAAGATTAGCCATGCTTTTAGTTATAAATATATATCTCTGATTGTTGTACAAGTAATTTGCCCAGGTGTCTTCCCGTTTCTATACACATTTCCAAACACCTCTACTTTTCTTTCTACAGTGCATGCCAAATTGTTATGCAAGGACCATGAATGTAGGCAGCTGCAGTGGATAGCTTCGGTGGTCATCCATAATTAGCCAGCAGCCAGCAGATAAGGTTGTTCTTTTGGTAGAATTTGATTTTTTTTTTTGTGTCTTCTACTCAATCAATTGTTGTTGTCACTGTGATGAATAGGGACTTACCCTATTACTACTCTCTTTCTCTCTCTCTAAATATATATCAACGACAAATGTTAACCTATGCAGGTTCCTTAACTCTAACGAACGTGCGTACAAGGATTTTGACTTCATGCCTGGCTTATTATGTGCAAGGTTTAATGAGGAAGAACAAAGGACCTCTATTTGCAAGTGTCTTCAGTCCTCTCATGATGATTATCGTAACGACTTTTGGATTATTCATCATTGCAGAAAAGATTTTCATAGGAGGGTATGTTACTATTTCCCCATCATATATGTTCTTTTTGTTTTCTAATTCATCTTTTGAAATTAAGGGGAAATACTTTTCCAGTCTACCAAGAAGGCACTAGCATTCGTTGCATGACATTTCTTATTCTTTAGTAGGAAATGGTTGAGTAAAGTAATCTAGCTAGAACATGTCAGTGAACGATACTAGCGAGTAGCACTACCCTTGATATCTGATATCTCTTTGTACCCAGTATGCATCCTTGCCGTGTTTTCAAACTCGAAACATCTACTCGGAAAGGACTTGATTACAATGAGCTAGATTATTTTCACCCACCAATCTGTACCTACAAGTTATCCTCCTGCTGTTGGTGGCCCTGTGAAAGATCACAGTTCAGAAGCTTCTCAAATAGGAAGGTTTGTCGTTCCACGGGAGAATGAGTACACGCCACATCTAGAACCACACTTAGGTACTTTTGTTCCATCAAGTTCAATCTTGAAATGGGTGAAATTTGTGTAATGGAGAATAAATGTGTTATGGAAGGAAGCTAATCTTTTCCTATGTGTTTATGAGTTTTAGGAGTTTTAATGTTTTTCTACAATACAGATTCAGGATTTTATATTCACATTTTCATGTTCTGATATTTATTCGTTGTGCAGGTACGATTTGATAAACCTTAATCCTAATCTCCTTTGGTAAACCCTTAACGCATTCTCTATTAATCGATTTCTTATTCGTTCATATTTTGATTCCTCGTGGAAGGACTAATATCTAAGAAGTGGGTTTTTTTCTGATCAAGGGATGTAAGATTTGGTTTCGATTAATAGCGCAAACCAGGAAAACTCATTTTGGTTGGTTCATCAATTCATTCATCATGTTTTGAACCATGAATCTTTGTTTATCAATTTTGCATTTTGGTTTCTTCTTCTTTTGTTTGCTTTTGATTTTTATTTTTGCAGTATAGGGAGTGGTGATGCTGATGAAAGTGGTGTTATAATGGGAGCTTCAGATTTGTTGGTAACTTGGAAAACTTGATTAGGTTGTGTTGTTGGTGATCCTTACCCTGTTAGTTCTGATTGCAAAAATGTACCTTACTTAAAGTTGGTAATTTAACATGTTAGAAGTGCAAGTGCTTGAAACCTTGCTTTTGCTGGTACGTGGTAACCTCTATTCTAATTGATGCGAAACTTGGAGTTTTCTCATTTATCTGAGTCTTAAGTTATCCTTATAAACCTTAAAAAGATGTGTTTAGTTGCAGTGCAACTGTTGATTCAGTTTTAGATTTCCGGATGTATACATTTTTATATATTCAAAAATTAAGAGATATCCAGACATCTAATTAGGGGTTTGTGCATTCTTTGTTCTAATTTGTAACGAAATTTGGATATTTGTTTGTGGATCAAAATGTGCCGAGATTTGTGCATTCTTAAAAGGTGATTCGATTTACCAATCTTTACATGGTCATCCTGGAAGGCTTATTATTAGGCATATTAATCATGTTGATGCTTTATATATGTGGGCTATGCATTTAGTAATGATGAAGAATACGTCTGAAGGCTTCTTATTAGGCGTATAAAATAACCTTCTTCAATAAGAGAGTATAATGTGGTTCAGGTGCATCATGCATGTTAGAAGTTTGTTGTAACTTATGAAATATATCAGTTATAAGAATTGCCATGGATGTTAACAAGTGTACTGGAAACAGGCTCAATTCAAGATAACATTGGTCGTGCCATCTGAATTAGTGGCATTGTCAAATATGCCAGTGATTGACAAAAAGCATGATGAGGACCTTAAAACAGTGTCATTCTAGGAATCCTATTATGTCAACCTATTTGGTGGCTACTGTTGTTGGTCTGTATGATTATGTAGAGGACTACACACTTGATGGTATGATTGCAAATTTTTTACTGTTACAGAGCGTGAAAGTTTTTCACTATCTATCAGAGCATGTTAAGGGAAGTTAGCATTAGAAGGCTCTTGATCTATCTAAAGTGCATGTTTAAAACTTTTTTATTTACGGACTTTCATAAATTGAATGTTCTTATTTGTGACGCGGTATGGGAATATTTTTAATGCATTTACAACTTTTCAAGATTTTTTAGCATTTGAGAGACGGAATTTTAAAATGAACTCAGCCAGGGACTTCAAAACTTCTTATACACCCAGACTGGATATGATTGTTATCCCCGACTTTGCAGAACTATGGTTTGGTCATGTATCCTGAGACTGTTATGCTTTATGATGAGCAGCATTCAACAACTCCCAACAATCAACGGGTACTTGACTTATCATGATTAAGATCTGCATTTCATTTGCATCTTTTTCAAGAGTTGTTTGTTTTTTTTTTTTCTTCTGAAAGTGCGATACTACGGTATAGTTGCTGGAGGTCATCTAATGAGGTTATTCATTTATTTATGTATTTCAAGAGGAGAAAACAACCAATCTCAATAATAATAATCATAATAATAGCTTGAGATTTACATGTTTCTTTTTCGTCTCTCAGGTCATTGCCTTGACTTTAGCATGATAGATTTAGACCAACTTTTTCTCCATGGGTTGATGGGTATTCTTGAAATTGAGTTTTATGACATTAAGTTGGGGTTTCATTTTAGAATTAATGGGTTTATTTGGTTTATTAAACGTACAGTGTGTCTGGGATGAGCTTTGAGGTGTACATGTTTTAAACTCAATTCACTCAGGTCCATCTACGAGATCTTGAATCCTCGGTTGATTGATGGCAGGTATGATGGATTTCTCACATTTATTTCATTTAAATGCATGTTTTCCAATGTCTGGCAGACTATGCTCTGTGGTGATTGCCATTGGGTTCTGTAACAGTATTTTCTTAAGATTGTTCTCTGAAATTAATAGCTAGGAAAGACGATGAAGAAAACAAAGCACTTGGGACCTCAGCTTCATTCATTTTGTGTTTGTCTTAAGGTTACTCTTAATGTTCGATACATGATTTCAGATGTAGGTTCATGCGTTTGTAAATCAAAATGACAGTATACTTTCACTATCTAAAGAATCAAAGCTCACCGGATTTAAAGGAACCAAGAGGTTACAGATTTTCTGGGTACCATTAACCCTGGATTTCTCTTTTCAGTCCAGTAATCTTGGCCGCGACTATTTATTCTCTGATGTGTACGATTATCGAATATAAAATGGGTGCAGTCATTTATTTTGTGTCTAAAACCTGAGACAAGACAACAATGCTAACTTCTGCCAATAAAATGCAGGAAACAACAACCTTATTTGTGACGATACTGGGAAAATATGATAGAGGAAAGTAAAATAATTTAGAAGTATATGACACCACTAGGCGTCATCATTTGTACTTGGAACACGCATCTTAGGAGACTGGACACAACTCAGATTTCAGTACCACCATTTGTCTACTCATTTTTATTTTGAATCTCCGCAAAAACTTGATTCCACTATAACAACGTGGTTGTGTTGTCTATCAGGTTATTGTTTGATATGATGGGCTGAATGGAAGAATAGGTAAACTAAGAAGAGCAATCAGTTTAATCTCATTTTGAAGGCAAGTGTCATATTACTTTGCCTTAACTTAAAAAATAAAAATTCCGGTAGATTTTTTGATAATTCGTTCTTTAAGTTCTTGGCAGGAAGACGGGTTTTGGTTCTCTTCTCATTTATAGAAGAGGGTTCCATTGGGTAGGAACTAGAATGCTGCACATGGTTACCTTTTGGAACAAGGGACAAAGGTCATGCAATGGAAGACTATATTGTTTCCTAAAGTTATGCTTTGAGCTAGGTTTATATGCAATTTGGATGGATATTTAGGTTGAGATGTCGCTTAGTATCAGTGTAGTTGTAGTGTGTTTGGCCGGATGTATGCAATTGATTCCACATCCATGACTGTAAGCCCACTGGGAATGGCTTGATTGGAAACTCTCCAACTCGCTACGGATAATTTAAGGCTAATGGTACTTGAATCTCGAATTTGGTTCAGGTGATTAATCACAACTCTAGCAGTATTTGGAGAATAAAGATAACTGCGATTGTGCTTATGTAGTCTTAAGCTAGAATTAGAAGTATTTGACGATGATGAATATGGAACTACTAACCTGACTGCTACAGCAGACTTAGCTGTGATTCTATTTGATAACAACAAAAAGGTTTATGAACTTTCAGGGCTTATGTATCTGAAGTAGGATCAAGTGGAGCTTGGTTGATATCCAGAATGGGTTGCCTCCTACACCACCAATAAGTAAGTAGTTTTGTATATCTTTTATGAATTTCAACCATTTAATTGTGAAGGGGCAGAACAAAAAGCGAAACTTTTTGAAGTAGAACAACAATTCAAAAAAAGACGAGGCAGCTCATAGACGCAAGACACAGGCAGAAAAGCCAGTAAATGGTAATTGCGAAAACAAACTTCTAATTATATGGTGGTAAGACTGGATCATTCGATAAACACATCAATCTTAGGACACACCTTCTACCGTGAGGGAGCTGCAAACACCTCCTTTAATTTGTGGTTGTGTGATGTCCAGGTAATTAGATATTGGTTTGATAGTTTAACCAATACATTCAGTAAATGTATTTCAAGTCTTACATATACTTATCCAATTTCTTTCACTACACCATATCGTTAATATGCAAACTCCGAAGGTAACATTCAGATGATGTTAATGTGTAGGATATCAATAAAGCAGACCAACGGTCGAATCAATGTCAATGTATCACTTGAGAGTTCGCTACTTATGCGTAGAAGGAGCATGTATGTAGTAAGTAGCCACATTACCCATTAATTAGTCATGATGTTTACATTTTGGGATACTAAACCAACTGCACTTTTCATCCAAAAGAAACGTAACAGGATGAAAGAGCATTTAGAATTACATCGTATAAAATCAGCTAGGTTGAAAGTAGTTTCGACTATTAATTGTTTTGTTCCAAGTATAAATGGTTGTGCACAAAGTATGTCCTTTCTAATTACGATTATGCAAAAGAGGATGTTATAAATATCTACGAAATGTTGGTATTTGATGAGGGTGATGAGTTTGGGATAACCATTGCAACATATGGTTGGTTATGAATTGAACTGGCCGGAGGACTGGGCAGCAGAGATGCAATCGAGGGAAGAGAGAGAAGTGAACGTTTGTTAGATTCCGCTTCCCTAATACGATGCAAAGACAACACCGCCTTCAGATTGTAGCCAGGTATTGATTGTCGTGTGGAAGTCATCAGTCCAAAAGAGTAGCCTTCAAGGTCCACTGCTTTTGGATTCTTTCAGGAAATGGAATATCTGAAAAAGCTGAAAGGGAAGAAGAGCATTGTACAACTTATTTATGGCACACATTTGATTACGAGGTATTAACCATTTCTTATGTTTGCACTGTTAATTGGAAATTAATTTATGAGTGACTTCTGCTTAGACTTATTGGACCAAAAAAGCACAGGTGCTAGGAGGCGAACACAAAGAAAGATCTATTAGCTTAAAGCGAGTTGAGATCACATCACCAATCGAAACAACAGGAGAAATAATGACACAATTGCAACTTCCTATCCAACCCTGCTATGCATTTCTCCTAGAACAGAGCCGCTCACAGAGTCTGAACGTCATCGGAATATATGCAGATGACGACATAATGTGCCCAGGTAAGTTTATTCAGTGTGCAATGAATGCAGACAATAAATAAAAGATGCAAATAGTGCTAATAATGAACAAAGACAACGAAGGTTATTGCACGAAGGTTATTCTCACCGAAGAAATATGCGACAACATGCCACTGTTTGATCGCATAGTCCAAGATATCAGAACACAATCCAGAGTATGCGCTAGGTTTCAGAGTTGCATTTAAGAAATTTATGATTTTTAGCAACTCCATTGGATTTTCAAAGTTTTTTTTTCCAGTTTATGGTCTAAGAGTTTTGTTTTTCAAGGTTAAAACTCACATTAAAAGAAGATTAGGTAAAATTTATATATAAATATGGTGGTTTCTGTAATGGATTATGCCAGTTATTCTTAAATTGATTTGACTGAATGGATTAATAACAACAAAATTTGATTTCTATATAGATTTCACAGATCTCCAAATTAATCTCTCAGGAAAAAAAACGATATACCCATAACATGTGTGGGGCTCGATGGTGAAGACGGT
>JAJJMA010096604.1:0-17939 GCA_023529015.1 Papaver nudicaule
AGGAACGAACTCATTGTCTGCGGCGCTGGATGGAATGTTCCCTAAAACAAAAAGATGATTCAGAAAGTGTTACCTCGAGCACCCTCGTGTTCTTCACCCCTCTTTGGTCGTCATCCTGAGCGGTCTCGTGCTCCTTACCTTTCTCTGAGCCATCGCCGACTCCTTCTGCGAAAACGTTTCTTGCGTGCTCTTTTGACTTTTTCAGGATAGTGACCAAGTCCCAATCCTTTGGGCGCATGCATCCTGCGACGGCTGACTGGTGCCAGTAATGAGAGCCATGGGTTGGCAACAGGGTAAGTGCGATCACATCCTCAAGGGTAATCGTCCCCTCGCCCCAAGCAAAAAGAAAAGTATGAAACAAAGAGATCCAACGCGTGACTAGCTTGTTCAGATCGGAGGTACTGCGCTTGCAAGAACGACTTTTTGATGCTTTGATAGCATTGAGGATACCAAGCTCCCCGAGGATATGAACATAGGTCTCGTGGTTAATAACGTACTTAACCCACAAGGACCAACCCTCCTGAGGTTTCACCGTGGACTTGTAGACGATGGTCGGGAGTTCGTAATCGCCGCGGTTAATAGCCAGGCGAGGGATCTGTTCAAAAGGAGGGAAAGACCACCTACTGCTCTCAGCATTCAGTAGCCACAAGGGATCAGCTGGGAGTGGCGGTGGTAGGCGATTTAAGAGGCGCGAATTGAGAAAGTCATCAGGATAAACATCACTGGGAAATGGGACAAACGCGCTTTGGAGGGCGATGCTTTGGTTGAATTGGTCGTGGGAAAATAAACCGTCTTCGCGCTCAGGATCGGGAAAGACGTCGAAACCAGCATTTCCAGCGCCTTCGTAATCTGGCGCGTTCTCTAGATCAACCTCGTTCTCGTGGTCAGAAGCAATCTGATCATCTGGCAAGGGCTCGTGATCGCTCATTATAATGAAGGAATAAGAGAAGAAAAGTTAACCAGGAAAAGATTGGCTGGAGGAGGTGAAACCATGAGACTATTTATACAAGGAATAAGGGAAGGTAAAAAGCGTAACCGCTCGCCACCTGGGCCATGATGTCGTTTAATGGTTGAGACGTGCGCTGCCACGTAAGCCACAATCTGGGAAGATAAGGGGAGACTGTGTAAGACAACCGGGGACTTGGGTTCCTTGGGTGACGGTTGACCCGGCGCACTCGCCCGCCTGAACCGTCAGGGGGCTAATGTGGATACCCCGAGTCTGGTAGGGCCTAATGGGTTTAACATATGCTTATTTAGGCCTATCTAAATGGGCTTGGGTTAAGGGATCTTAGAGGTCTAAGAAATAAGGAATGGCAATTATGTGAATAAGTGGTTAAGAGGACACATGTCAACCTAAGGATAAAAGGGGGTCTCTATAAATAAGGCTCTAAGAGGATCATTAAGGGGTAAGTTTTGGAGGTTGGACCATTTCCCTAGAGAGAGAGAGAGAGAGAGAGAGATGGGACCAAGAGAATCGCTACCTCTGTGACTCGGATCGGAGTTGCATCTTACCACATTCACACTTACCACTCTTTTTTACTGGATTCTGGAGACACATTTCACTAAAAAGTATACGTTGCCAAGAAAAGAAAGAGTTGCCTAACACATGCATGAATTGCGCGACCAACATACCCCTCGGAACACTTCTCTTAGTATTTTTTATGTGACTTGAAAACTCACTGCACTTCAACTGTTGGTGAAAGGATGGATGGATGAGAAAAGCAAAGAACATATATAAAACGTACTGCAGTATCAAAAAATAAAAGAAGAAGAATGCATACGTGATCAAACAGTTGAAGGGATAATCAGATATTCATTCTTAACTTGACGATATAAACTACATGTAATGCAAGGGTATACTCATACTCTCCTCTCCCCTCACACTTGTCTTTGGGTTCCTTTCTTTTTCTTGGAAGTCTGACGTTTGACGGTTTGAACACTCTATCCAATTACTTACGACTTTTTATTCTCATTGGGGCTCGATCCCCAACTCAATCAATTTTTTACTACAGTATAAAAGTGAAAAATAATCGAAGTAGAAGTAAAGGATAGACGCCAAGTATTGTGTCCGAGAAATTAGAGATATATGAAAATAGATAGACGAATCAGATCAAGCAATCTCTTTTTCTGTATGTAGTTTTACATATTTGAAAACATAAACCTGAACGAACCATGTATTGTGTTGTATTGTATTTTGTATGGAGTGGAGTAGAAGAACCAAGCAAACAAACATCTGAATCCTTTTCCTGTTCGAAAAATAAGAAAAGGAACAAACAAAACAAAAGTAAAAGAAAACCCAAAACAAAGGTGAAATGTATAAAAATATTCCCATTAATAAAAAATGAATTAAAGTATTATTGAAAAGAAAATTGAGAGAGAGAGGTAGTTAAAGCAGTGAGTGAATGAGGGAGGGAGATATCAACACAACAGAGGGTGGTGATGGACTGATGGTATAAAATAAATAACAATGATGAGGAAGTAATAAATAGTGGAGAGAAAAAAAGAAGATAAATTTTCTCAGAAATCCAAACGTTTGGTCTTTCCTTCGGATTCGGCCAACTCTTTGTTTTTCCTCCATATACGGAAATAGTGAGTTGTCGTTCTATGAATCTTAAGGTTTGGTTCTTTTTTCCAATAATACCCCTTAATCATAGTTAACAATGCAACCCTAGTTAGGGTTTACAAACGGGTTTTCAATTTGGTTGTATGAGGATCCGATTTTGAATCGAGTAATCTCTTCTATTTTCTTTCTCAGTCTCTTAATGTAACATTTAGGAGCTTCTGAGGGTACTAATAGTGTATTTCCAAAAAGATTTCAGATTTACATTCAACTATACATAAGTAGAACGCTATGACGCAATCACTCACAACTCGATATCTCACCGTCACAGACGCATGAACTATGCACTCTTGCACTCTTAATAACGACACACCTTTTGATTTCTGATAAAATTAGCTTGGATGAAGAAGCTATCAGGTTTTGAAGAAGCTATCAGGTCTCTTAATGTATTAGGACATCTAGTAGAACAATGGAAACCTTCTCAAGATGAAGAAGAAGATGCATACGGAATTGATCTCCATATGAGCCTCCCTCAAGCTTTATTGAGATGGCAATCAGATGAAGGAACTTCGACACTGGCTACTGGTCAATATTCTCATACACGCACTTCCAGTCTAGGGGACATCCAACAGTCTTGATGATAGTATTTTGTTGTGGTGCATCTCAATTAGACTAAAATTGTCTTACCAGTATTAGTTGTGTCAGACTAAAATTGTCTTACCAGTGTTAGGTGTGTTGGACTAAAATTGTTGGACTAGTTGTAATTGTACAAGAGAAGCAAATTTAGTAAAGCTATTTGAGTACATATAAGATTCCAAGCCATACAATCTAGTTGGCATGGCACATATAAGATTCCAAGCCATGAAAAAATAGTTCCATAGGTTTCTTTCCGATTCACAATGTAAAAAATGGTTCCATACGTTTTGTGCCCATTCACAATGTAAAAACAAAAGGTGGTCTTGCTTAGCTCGTTGTTGCACAACAAGCACACGCAGTAAAAGCAATCGGAACCCGCGGTTGTTCAACTTGGAACTGACTTGTGTAGATACGCCCACACAGTAGAAGACACTTTCGGAGGAATCCTCTAGCCTCCTTAAAGTCTATCTATCAAAGTTACATCATCATATCTTCCGACAGGTTGCCATAGTGTTTTTGCAGCATAAATCTAATGTTTGTTTCGTTTTCGTCTTGGAATTTTTCGGTTACACCAATGTACTTCCTTAACGGGATACTAAAGCTTACTAAAGCTTACACATATAACAAAGACAATATGATTACAGAGTTAAACAAAACCTTCCGATGAAAGCACCAAACCAACATTTACTAGAAGTAATATCCTTAACAAATATTTTATCAAACACCTTGTGTGCAGTTACAACTATACACAAATTTACTCTAGGAAAAAATCGATGAATCAATTGAGTAATTCCACCCAAACCAAGAAAATAAAACATGGGTTTTAATCAAAATTCACAAACTCAAACTGGATTGAAAGGGGCGCTATGATTTAAACTAAATTTCTTTCAATCTTTTAATAACAACAATAGTAGAAAAATCTGTTCAATAACATGTACTCATAGTGTCAAATTCACAACAATTTCAAGATCATACTACTACTAAACTTACATCATCTTTATATATACTTGCAATTTACAACACCAAACCAACTACAATTTTTTTGTAAACCTAACTTAGGGTTTCATATGTAGCTTCACAAACAAATTGTAGCCATCCTTGGAGCTCCAAATTAAGTTAAGGTTTGACAGATTTCATACCTGGAATCGAATCCCCCTCCATGGAGCTCCAAAATTCCCTGCAAAACTTCACCAGGAAACATAAGAAAGAAAAGGAGGGAGAACGAAATGCCTGGGTTTAAGTTACTACTCCCTCCGTTCCAGTTTAGATGTCATATTAGGGTTTTGATATAGTCGTCTTATACTTGCTAAAATTGATGTTTTTCTACAAATTTTTGACAAAATCTTTGCATTTTAGTTTGGAAACATAACATAGAAGACAAAATGCTAGGGTGTTGTTGAAAATTTTGTCGAAAAACATCAAATTTAGCGAGTTTATGGCGACTATATCAAAACCCAATTATGGCATCTAAACTGGAACGGAGGAAGTATTTGTTTTAGCTTGGGTTAAGTTTAGTTGGGGAAAAATGTGATATTTCCACCCGATTTAAGTGGCAACTCGGTTGACTGAGTTCAAATTACCGTCAACGAGGGAAAGACCAAGAGTTGGCCGAATCCGAGGGAAAAACTAAAAAGTTAGGATTTCTACGAAAATTTCTCAAAAAAGAAACCAAAGGAAGGAAGGAGGAGAATAAAGCTAACAGAGAGAGTGAGTGAAAGAAGAAGAAAACAACTGCAGAGAGTTGTGTTGTCTTTGTGTCTGTCTTCTCTTCTCTCTTTCTATCCATTCTTCTTCTTCTTCACTTTCTTTGCCAATTGAAGTCACAATACCACAAGGAGTAATCACATTAGATTCATTTGAAGAGAGATTGAATTTAACAACACAAAGGCAACGCCATGGGAGTAGCTTTGACATTCAGAAGAGTTGTGAGGAAAATCAGGTGGTGCTAATGGTGGTGACCTTGATGATGATCATCCTACAGCTCTTCACAAGAATGTAATTTTACTTATCTCTCTTTTTATATAAACCCTTCTGATTTTGGGGGGTTTCAGTTTTGTTTCCTTGTTTCTCATTATCATCAATCTGAATTATGCCGAGTCGTCTCATTAAGTAACAGTTATCTGTTTATAGACGAGCAAAATTGAAATAATCCCCCTTCAAAATCTGCTTTTAAAATCTTGTTTCGAGAAAAAATCCTACATTAGTCCTTGTTTGCACTATCATTTCAGTGCATTTGCATTTATCATTTTTTATTTTGGATCTCTTGGTTGTGTTCAAATTGGCCTCCTCTGAGAAACTGTGACGTTGTTAATTGCAGATCTCCAACTCCAAACAAAAAAGTGTTTATGCAAAGGAGGAGGGTCTTTCCTCATCTCTAACGGAGGAGGAGACACAATCAAACGGCGCCATCAAGGTTTCTCATTTTAACTTTTCTTTCATTATTAGAAACCAACTTCAAAAGTTAAAGAGCGAAGACCAAACCACTATCTTGTCACTTGCCATTTGGTTGTCCCTCAATGCTACCAACCTGCTTAAGCTTTTTGATAGTTAGATGGAGTGAAATACCCCAAATTTGATTGTTATGGTCTTCCTGTCTGTGACTGTCTGGTGTCTCTGATCATGAGAGGTGTGGGCCATGTCATAGATTTTGTCTTCTCAGTCCCCAAGAGCTGTAGTCCACGCTTTCTTTCCACTCCTCCTCAGTTCAGCATTGAACTCGATGACAAAGAAAAGAAAACATGGTTGCAGTCCAGGCTGGATTTTCACGCCCACTATTCCAATCTCTATGACCAGCATCTATATCAAGATCTCACTCTTATAATATCCCATACTTGATACTTGGGAGAATATATATACACTATGGTTAACCTTTTATACTCTCTCCACTTAGAATGTTGATCCCTTGCCCTAGATTCCCCTATTCCAGGGATCAGTGTTTATAACGGCTGATTTAGGGACCGGCTCATTTACTAGGGAGACCGGTTTTTTTATCCCTATCCTAGAATGTGTTATAAGGGTGTCAAAAAACAATGAAAAGTCTAAGTTACCCTTTTAAATTAAAGATGAGACCAAAATGCTCCCGAATCATTAACAAAAACCTAATAACTAAACAAAGAAACTCAAAAACAGTTTCATCTTGTCTATGATTAAGTTTTTATGCTTTGATTGATCGATTGAATGGTTAAAGATGAGTGTTCAAAGGGATTTCGTCTGGGTTAAACCCTAAAAATCTAGACGAAAATCCAATTTTCGTCTGTATTGCATGCAACCAACCCAGCCGAAAATCCAATTTGGTGGTGGTGATGGCAGCACTGGTGCCGGTGGTAGTGGTGGTGGCGGCGCTGGTGCCGGTAGTGGTGGTGGTGGCGGCGGTGTTGGAATAGTTTAACAACTAATCTTAATTTAGTTAAACTAATCTAATTAGTTATAATTAAGTAGGGGTAGTTTGGCAATTAAGAATATGTTGGATAAGGGGTTTTGGAAAAAGCTTTAAAATAACCCTATTTTGTCTTATTACCCGGTCTCCCTAGTAATTGAGCCGGTCCCTAAATCAGCCTTTTTGTTTATCTTCAAACGACATAGATTAGTACAGGAGAGGTTTTTGTTTTTCTTCTATGTCAATATTATCTAAAGTAATTGGAAGTCTTGAATATTATTGTTTGTTTATCTGATGTTTCGCAGAGCTTATGTGCAATATGCCTGGAGCCATTGAGTTGCAACAACAACAACAACTGCAGCAGTAGTACTGGCAGCAGCCCTGGCCAAGATATTTTTACGGCACAGTGTTCACATGCTTTCCACTTCACCTGCATATCCTCAAATGTCCGGCATGGCAGTGTTACCTGTCCGATATGTAGGGCTCACTGGTCCCCCGCACTCTGTATACCCATTCTTCCTCCTCTTCTTCTTGCAGTCAACAACTGCTTCCTGATACCTGCAATAGTAATCAGATTCAGGCAGATGACCCCATCCTACGAATTCTCGATGAGTCCATTGCTACTTTCCGGGTTCACAGGCGTTCCTCCCTCCGCTCTGCTCGCTATGATGATGATGACCCAGTTGAGCCACCAGATCACACAATGCCTCCACCTAATCACCCTCGTCTCCATCTTACTCTTGTCCCTTGTACTGGTCATCCTCACTCTAACTTCTCCCCTCTTCCATGCTCACACGCATCGTTGGAAGGTACCACCACCCCATCATACCATCAGTACACTTGTGAGCTTTCAACCCCACCACATCATCACTTCTGCAGCTCATTCCCATTATCTCCAGAGAACAATATTTCACCCTCTACCAGAAATAATAACCTTTACCATCATCTCAACTTCAGTAACAGCCACACACCGAATAGAGCTTACTTATCTGTGAAACTAGCACATCAACAACCTACAGACATCGTCTTAGTCGCCAGCCCAAATGGACCGCACCTTAGGCTTCTAAAGCAATCCATGGCACTAGTCGTTTTCTCTCTGCAGTCAGTCGACCGCTTGGCTATTGTTACCTACTCTTCTGCTGCTACACGCGCATTTCCACTGAGGCGTATGACTTCTCATGGTAAGCGAACAGCGTTACAAGTCATTGATCGTCTTTTCTATATGGGAGAAGCAGACCCAGGTGCAGGACTCAAGAAAGCAATAAAGATACTCGAAGATCGTACACATAAGAACCCAGAATCATGCATCCTCCATCTTTCTGATTCTCCGACAAGATCTTACATAGGTCATGGCATGGATGTCCCTGTCCCCATCCCAACACCAATCCATAGGTTTCATGTCGGGTTTGGGTTTGGCACATCATATGGATTTGTGATGCATGAATTCCAAGAATTCCTGACAAGATTGCTAGGAGGGGTAATCAGAGAAACCCAGCTGATGATTGGGGAGGATGGAGGGATAGCAAGGCTGGGAGAACTAAGGGGAGGAGAAGAAAGGAGAATCCCATTAGAGTTGGGCGAGAACGGATTTGTTCGTGTTGGTTATAGCTACATTGAAGGTGGCATTGAAGAATATATAAGAACAGGAGAAATTGTGGTGAGCTCGTGTGAAAAGAGGGAAGTCAGTGATGGTGGAGAAGCAGGGGGCAGAAGAGACATGAGCATAATCTCTGCAGCAAGGACAAGCAGTGCAGAAAGTTGGAATTACCATGATCCTTACATGACCAGAAGATGGGCTAAGCATTTACATGGACAAAGATTGTGACTCTCATAAAAAAGAAAGAAAAAAGATACATAATACAGATACAAGATTAGACGAGCCTCTAAGACAAGGATATATCCTCGGCTGGACTAGCCAGGCTATGCTTTACTCATAGAATACCAAAGTTTTCTGGAATCTTTCAACTGAGGTGTCAGTTATTCCTTCTATCATATATGCATCTGTAAGTAAGTCGTCCCAGTCATGTTTCCTTTGTAGTTTAACAGTTATTTATACTGTTGAGTTATAAGGATCTCATGAATTGCATAAGTAGGTTTTATATTCATTTATCAAAGAGTTTTGATTACTAAGTGTCATTTGTATTCCTTTTCCCCACTACTTATTGGCCAATGTGATCGCTGCTGCTAGTATGGGTCATACCCCTACAAGGCATGAATGACCCAAAATGGTATTGACCAAAGAGATAAACTGCTAGAAAATCAGAGACTAAAATTTACTATTTCTATTTAATAAACAAAAGACTATTTCTAGTTACAACGTATGTGCATCAATTTCCCAAGTAAAGCCTAATCATGGGGACAACTGATACTGATGCAGTTCAAATAAAATAAGCATCCATTTGTTCAAATGACAATGAAACTTGCCTCTTGACAGCTGGTTATTAGGTGCTCTCGAACCCAAAAATTCTGAAAACACCTGGAAACAAGAAATATAGCAGCAGTTAGAGTTATTGTTCAGACAATATAATCTGAAATTCGGATTGCACGAAAACATGGAAATAAAGCAAAAATAATTGTCTACCTTCATCAGCCTGGTACTTGTTTTTGTCATCCCCTGCATACGCCAGTAAGTTGTATTTGGGATTCCATTCCACGCTGTTCATTGCCGCCCGACAAGGAATTTGATGGACTGTTCGACCACTTTCTACGTTAGACTGAATGAAACAGCAGAAAAGGCGTAAGTATGCTGATATCTCTTAGTGCTTAAGCCATAAGAGACCATCTCCATCACGTCACAGTGGCTTAACCATTACACGTAGAATAAACAAGAAGTCAGGAAGAAAGTCAACGACACGTACAATATCAATGAATAAATCTTCACTGGCTGAAGCAATAAACTCTCCAGTGTGATTGAAGCTTATGGTTCTGACAGGCCATCTGAGGAGATAATAGAAAGGGTTAACTGCAATGGTAAGTACTCAAAAAGTAGTAAAGTGGAGAGTGTTAGATTATCAACCTCTTAAGTCAAAATACTGAAACCTAACTATGATTATAACCTATAACCTATACCTTATGTTTAATACAGAATTACTCCTAGCATTGTCATACACAACAGCATACATATTACCAGCTCCATATATAGTACAAACATACCATGTTCTACAGCATAAACTACCCTATACATGTAGCGACCAATTCATATTTCAAGTCAACTGCAATAATCAGCACCATACCTAGTAAAGAGGTAGTAGATAGATGGATTTTTATATTTCTTCTTATTCTTTCACCTCATGCTTCAATGACAGATAAATCAGATTTTTCTCTTTATTGCATGAGGCTAGAAGAGTCCTTGCGAAGCTTGCCATGTGTCTATCTAGCCTTTCCATCATGAGGTAGAGAGACACCTAACTAGGTCAAATAGGACACCTCAAGCTACTTAGCTTAATTTAGCATCGTAAGCTGAGTCTTTAGTGCATGATTAAACATAATTCCATACTACTAATCCAACTTAACTTGAACTATTCAAGAATTAGCTTAAGCCAATTGATTTGTTGCTAAACCACAAAAAAACAACGATAGAACTCATATATGTGTGCTGAAGGTATAAGGTCTCTGAGCACTAATTTTCATCATAGGAAATCCAATGGAAACTTACTCAAGCTTTGTAAAGGTTCGAACACAGAGCATCTCTGAAAGATCCCAGAGGCTGACTAGAGAATCAGCACTTCCAACAGCGAAATATCTGGCATGATTGAAAGAAGTTGAAAAGAAAAATGAGTTATTGCATCTAATAATGGGAAACAGGTTTCGATATATGAACACGTTCTAGCAACACAATATATGAGGAGAAGACGGAGATGCAAGGGCAGTGACATTGACACTAGAAAGTCGAAATACCTTCCATTAGGAGCAATTGCAATGCAATAGCAACCTGCTGTATGAGCTGACAGAGTGTGGAGTGCTTTAAGAGATGGGTAAGCTAGAACCTCAACAGTACCTAAGCAGATGGTACAAAGTAAACCTCAAGGATTAGGATATAACATAAAAAAGTATGATGCATATTACTGACACAGACTTTAGTGAAGAACATGAATTCAAATTTCTTTCAGATAGCATGTAATGATGGAAGACAAAATTTGCTGAGTAAACAAGGGGTCTAATTCCTAGGTACTTTAGCAGAGTTTGCAATACATAAGAAGACATTCCAACAGAACAGACATTCTTAGTTCTTACCATTTCCTGTTGTAAGAAAGAAAATATCTCCTGTTGTATTCCATGCAATTTCATTTACCTGATTAGAACAACACAATTTCAAGAACAGATCTAGGTGGTCATACACTCATAAAATAAGTACTACCAGCAGAATTTCAAAAGTTCAATACCTCATAACCAAATTTGCGCTTGTGGATTGGCTTGAATTTACGAACATCCAATATTGTTAGCTCATCATCCTACACCAAACCGAAGGGAACTGATAATTATAATTTGAAGAACTTCAAGGTCATTACTCAACCAAAACTGCAGAAAGACAAAGCTTACCCTATTTCCAACAGCTATATGTGTCCCATCTGGTTTATATGTAATATTAATATTTTCCCCACTGAGTTCCACCTGTTGAGAGCATTTACCACCTGCAGCAATCACATACTAATAAGTGATAACCATCGTTACATTGAGAAATACAATTAGGCACTAAAAACAACACGGTCGTCACTGTGAACTACAACGTAATGTATCACTCGGACGCCCCAAGCAATACTCTAAATGTAACCATCAAAGTTTAAACATCACTTACTCCGAGCATCCCAAAGTCGAACAGTCCTATCACCAGATGCAGTCGCAATTAAATCAGCATGTTTAGGGTCCCAACATAACTGATCCACACTATCAGTGTGCCCCTTCAATTCAATATCTTTAACCTTGCCCTGCACCCATATTTCTTCCAAATGAGTTGAAGCAAATATAAAGAACAAAACACGGGGTAAATTGTTGCAAACTAATAACCCTAAATTCACTATATAAAAGCTAATCAGGGAGCAAACCCTAAACTGAATAAAGAGTAACATACATGTCCGTGAGGCTCAATGTGCCAAATTCGAGCGGTTTGATCAACAGAACCTGAAGCGAGCTTTGTGCCTATGCAATTCCATGCTACCGAATGGACCTAAAAGGAATAGCAAAAGAAATCGTTTCATAAGAAACCCAGAAACAAAATAAAAATAAACCTCGGTTAATAAAAAAATTTGGTATTAATTAGGGTTTACCTTCTTCTTGTGACCTTGAAATTCTCTGCTATGAAGATTGTTTTTAAAGGGTACTTGTGGTGTAGTGGTTTCCTCCATTCTTCTACTGATGCGAAGCTCACTTCTTCTCGCGCTGGTGTTATAAAGCTCGCCTTGTTTCAGAAGAAGACGGTAGAACAAGACTGGTAATCGTAACTGACTAACTGGTAAGTAGCCCAAGAGCCAAGTAGTTTAGGGGACGGACCCCATAAATAATGGTACGATAATGCAAATGAAGAGTGTAACTGTGGTGTATGATTCATCATCAGTTTGAATATTTGATTCCCTCCTCTCTCACGTGCTTGTCACGTTCTCTTCACTTCACTCGTGTCTGTCTCACGTGTGTCTCATCTGGTATCTGTTGTGTCGGTTGTAACTGCCTTAAATACTTTTCTGTTTTCTTTATTTTCTTTTGTAACGTTCTGTACGAACTCTTCTTCTCTGTGATGGATATTCTTATCACCAGCTCCATGTTATCATGGTATCAGACTGGTTAGAGTTAGGGTTAACTCATTTGATCCTTTGATCTGTGTTGATTGAGGTGCCATTGATCTTTTTCAGCTTCATTTTTGAACTGTTTTCACTCGAGTTGGTAGTTATCCAAGAAGAAGATTTACTCAAATTTCTTGTTTCAATCTGTCTTTCGTTCTCAGATTTACTTTTCTTAGTTTTTTGGTACTTCAATTTATCTCTCTCACCTTCAATCTGTTATTACATCACTCAATTTCTTCAATCCATCACATCTTTCCGCTTCGTTTTCAAATTTCTCTTTCAGATCTACTTTTCTGATTCTTTGTTGTCTATGATTGGAGAATTTCCTGGTACTTCTTCGAGACCTGCTATGGAGAATCCGTTTGCTACTCAATCCTTCTCTGGTGCAAATTTGCATCAGCTTCTTCAGTTCATCTCTTTAAAATTGACTGAAAGTAACTATGTTACTTGGAGAAACTTAATGGAACCTGTTATTCAACGTTTCCGACTTGAGAAATATTTAGATGGATCTCATCCATGTCCTCCTCGTTACACCAATCCGAGGAATCAACAGAATGAAATTGAAAATCCTTTATATCGAGATTGGATTGCTGAAGATGCTACTATCAGGATGTGGATCCATGGTATTATGTCTGATAAGATCTTACCCTACTTCTCCAGATCGACATCTGCTTATCAACTCTGGAAGAATATTGAAGAGAGATTCTCAATAGCTTCCGCAACTCATTCTATTCAGCTAAAGACTCAGCTTCTTTCCATCACTCAAGGTACAAAAACAATTCCATCTCTCATTAATGAAATACGATCTTTATCTGATCAATTAGCTGCTGCTGGAGATGTTGTTTCTGATAGAGATTTGGTAGTGATTACATTAAGATCTCTTAATCCTGAGTATATTCCTTTTTGTTCATCTATGCGTCACAAAACACCACCAGTCACTTCTATTGAATTACATAATGCATTACTCAGTGAAGAGATATCTATTGGAGAGCGCAATTTACCTTCATTTACCTCTGATAACAAAACCTTTTTAGCTAATTCTTCTTCTAGAGGAAACTATAGAGGTAATTACAACAATTCTAGAGGTCAATATAGAGGCAGAGTTCAGGGTGGTAGATATCCAAATCCCAATTTATTTGTCAGAAATTCAAATGGCAGGGGTTATAGTTCTCATGACACTAGACAAGTCTGTCAAATTTGTCAATCTCCCACTCATTTAGCTCTCACTTGCAATCAAAGACTCAATTTCTCATATCAAGGTAGAGCTCCACCACCAAACCTAAGTGCCATGTTAGCTGCTGCTGATATCTTTGATGATGAGGAATGGATAGCTGACAGTGGAGCCAATAATCACATCACTCCCAAGCCTGCTACTCTGCAAGATATCTCTACATATGATGGCTCTGAAGTCATTCAAACTGCTAATGGAGAAGGTATGTCTATAACCCATAAAGGCAATACTAGTAGGCATGTACTTGATCATTCTTTTATTCTTAATGACATACTTGTGGTCCCTCAGTCCTCTCACAATTTGCTCTCTATTCATAAGTTTACTACAGATAACAACTGCTCTTTAACTCTTGACACTTATGGATTTTTTGTGAAGGATCTGAATTCTGGGAAGATTATCTTCCAAGGACCACATAGAAATGGCCTGTATCCTCTCAAATTCAGCTCAAATCCCAAGGCATTTTCAGCTTCAATAACAGATAGTGTTCTCCTTCACAAAAGATTTGGTCATCCATCTTTTCAGTCATTCCAGAAGATTTGTCAGAGTTTACAACTGCCTAATTTGTCCAATAAAGCAATGTCATGCATTGATTGTCAGCTGTGTAAAAGTCATAAACTTCCTTTTGCTTTATCTAGTACTACTGTTGCTCAACCTCTGGAGTTGTTGCATATTGACCTCTGGGGTCCATGTCATGTACCTTCCATTTCTGGTTTTCTATACTATGCAAACATTGTTGATGAATATAGCAAATACTGTTGGGTTATTCCTTTATCAACTAAATCTGCTTTTAAACAAAACTTTGTTGATTTTGTTACCAGAATAGAAAACCTACTGTCTTCCACTGTTGTTACTATAAGAACAGATGGAGGAGGAGAATTTATAAATAATTTTATGTAAAGTTTTTGTGCATCCAAGGGTATTACTCATGAATACACCTGTGCTCACACTCCTGAGCAAAATGGAGTAGCTGAAGTCAAACATAAACATTTACTCAATATCACCAGAACTCTTCTTTCACAGTCTGGGTTGCCTTCTCAATTTTGAGTTGAGGCACTACAAACTGCTAACTATCTGATCAACAGATTACCCACAAGAACCTTAAACTTTGAAAATCCTTTTGAATTTCTTTTTCACAAGAAACCAGATTATCAATTTCTCAAAGTTTTTGGCTGTGCCTGTTTTCCTTGGTTGAAACCATACACTACAAACAAACTTGAACCTATAAGCAAATTGTGTATTTTTCTTGGTTACAGCCTCAATCAAAAAGGTTACAGATGTTTTGACCCAAATACTGGCAAAATCTACACTTCCAGGCATGTCTCATTCAATGAAACATCTTTTCCTTACAAATCTGAGCAGACTAATACTGATTCTATTCTGTCTTCTGAGTCTCTTATTCCATGTCAATTTTCTTCTGACTCCACTGTTTCAGATTTAGTTCCTGTTTCTCCTCCAGATGTTGCTATTCCAACTGCACCCACTTCTCTTCAGAATGATCATTGCATGACTACTAGGGCTAAAAATGGAATTTATAGACCAAAGTCTTATTTTGCTACCAAGTATCCTATTTCTACTTGTATTACAGCTTTTTTGTGTAGTGCTTCTTCAATTCCTACAAGTATAACTGCTGCTCTCAAACTTCCAAAATGGAAAAGAGCTTCTGATGCTGAACATGATGCACTTGAGAAAGCTGGTACTTGGTCATTAGTCAAGTATGAGGGACAAAACTTAATTGGCTGCAAATGGGTTTTTAGAGAAAAGTATAAACCTGATGGTACTGTTGAAAGAGAGAAAGCAAGATTAGTTGCCAAAGGTTTTCATCAAAGACAAGGAGAAGATTTTGATGAAACTTTCAGTCCTGTTGCTAAACCAACCACCATCAGAGTTATTCTTTCATTGGCAGTGCAGTACACCTGGAAAATTCATCAGTTGGATGTCAGTAATGCATTCTTGCATGGTGACTTGAAAGAGGAAGTTTACATGACTCAACCTCCTGGTTATGTTGACAAAGATAGACCTGATCATGTTTGTCTCTAGCACAAGGCCATATATGGTCTTAAACAAGCTCCAAGAGCTTGGTTTGAGAAGTTAAGTACAGCTCTGCTTCAACTTGGTTTTCTCCATTCTATTGCTGATTCCTCTCTGTTCATTCATCAAGATGGAGCTCAACTCACTGTTGCTCTTGTTTATGTGGATGATATCATTCTTACAGGCAGTTCACCAGTTTTTCTGACTCATATAATCTCTCAACTTCAACAGCAGTTCCCTATCAAGGATTTGGGGCAATTGCACTATTTTTTGGGTCTGGAAATTAAGAGGACTGCTGATACTTTATTTCTTTCTCAAACTAAATATGCAGTTGATTTGCTACATAAGTATAACATGGAGGGGGCAAAACCTTGTCATACACCTATTTCACCTACAGAAAAGCTCAGCAAACATGATGGAGAATTGCTTGACAATCCAACTGAATATAGATCTCTTGTTGGTGCATTACAGTATATCACTTGGACAAGACCAGAAATTTCTTTTGCTGTTAATCAAGTTTACCAGCATATGCAACATCCAACAAATGTTCATCTCACTGCAGCTAAAAGGATTTTAAGATACATTAAGGGTACCCTTGATTATGGTTTGACATTCACCAAAGGAGATAACTTTCTTTTAGGCTTTTCAGATGCAGATTGGGCTGGTAATGTAGATGACAGACATTCCACTGGTGGATATTGTATTTTTCTGGGCAATAACATCATTTCCTGGTCCTCCAAGAAACAAACAACTGTAGCCAGGTCTAGCACAGAAGCAGAATACATAACACTTGCTCATAGTGCAGCTGAAATGGTTTGGATCTGTTATTTACTACAGAGACTTCATGTTTCCATTCCAGGTATTCCTAAACTTGGTTGTGACAACATCAGTTCCATCTCTTTGGCATCCAATCCAGTACAACACTCAAAAATGAAGCATGTTCACTTGGATTATCACTTCATTAGAGAATTGGTTCAACAGAAATCCTTGGATGTCTTTTATGTCAATACACTTGATCAACTGGCAGATATCTTCACCAAAGGTCTTCATGCTCCTCGCTTTATTGATATCAGGTCCAAGCTCACAGTTGCTGCACCATCTATGAGCTTGAGGGGGCATAATAGCAATGCAAATGAAGAGTTTAACTGTGGTGTATGATTCATCATCAGTTTGAATATTTGATTCCCTCCTCTCTCACGTGCTTGTCACGTTCTCTTCACTTCACTCGTGTCTGTCTCACGTGTGTCTCATCTGGTATCTGTTGTGTCGGTTGTAACTGCCTTAAATACTTTTCTGTTTTCTTTATTTTCTTTTGTAACGTTCTGTACGAACTCTTCTTCTCTGTAATGGATATTCTTATCACCAGCTCCATGTTATCAAAAGCCTTGAAACCATTCGTGTAGGGAACCAAAATGAAGCGACGGTCCTAGCCTTTTGGTGCACCACCAGAGCAAACATTTGAATGTGAAAGGTTAAGTTGTTTTAAAGTGTACTCTAAATTATATTAAGTTGTTGTTTTTTTTTCTGCGATAGAAAAGGTTATAAAGTTTGGTCTCAACTACGAGAAAAAGCTCGGCACTTATAAATCCAGGTAGTTAGTCAAATAAAGAAAAAAAATCCTCCACCCCGATGCTGACGAGTTTCGATAATGTTAAAACGCTTATGAGTATGGTATGATACACTTACGAGTTGGGAAAAACCTAACTAAGTTGCATGTTAGTTCGTTGTTTCTAGAGTACTTCATAACTGCTTTTATACAACCACACACACCCAAAAACAGGTACACCAAAAGCAATATTTGTGTTTGTCACCCACCAACCATTTTTTATACAACACAAAAAGTTAAAGAATAAATTTCAAATTTAAAGCGCCATCTAAACTTCGGATTATTTTGAAATAAGAGCGAAACTGGAAAAATAAAATTCCAACTCATTTTATTGAAGTTTGGGTGTTTTCTTTCTCACGACTCGGCTTCTTGATTGCGCTGGCACAAAATTTTGCCAAAAATCATATAACATGAAGTGCATAATATTTTTTTGTCCAATCTATACACTGAGAAATTGAACTAAGTTCTGTTATTTTTGTTCTTGCTTAAAAAACTTTCACTACCTCTCAAAACTATCACCATATCTTCCAAAATTATCTTTTATAACTAAATAAAATCAATTGAGTTAATTATAATATCTTTTGATCAAGTAACCTCTTGAAATTCTTCCCACCAGCCATAAAAAAAATAAAAAATATCAAGACTAATTGAACTAAACCGAGAATAGTGTCTGAAGAAACGTGTAGGGGGTAAAACCCGTCGGACCACGTGTCTCGCATCCAGGGAGC
>JAJJMA010096632.1:0-11626 GCA_023529015.1 Papaver nudicaule
GAAAACTAGTTCCAGGATAACATTTCATTTATTTGCATCATATTTATTTGTTTGGAATAAGATGTTGGTTAAACTGCCCAGGTTGGTGTTACTGCTGACAGACCATATTCAGTGTTAGTTCTATGGTTTCTTTGCTTTTATTTATGAATATTCGGTACATTGGTTTAAATAGTTTGGTCTATGTTTATATTTTTGTCGACAGACAGCAGTGCGTCTTAATATCTTACTTGTCTATATCAGATATATAGAGGTTGAAGAAAACTAACACTCCAGCTTATATGATTGTTATGCTGGATGAGTTGTGAAGTGTATATTAGGTTGCTTTAGTAAACCTCAAAATGCAATTATAGTGCATGGATGGGTTACCTTGCAGCTGGAATCTGGAGATTCATATGCCAGTTTCTATCGTAGTGATTGTGCTTCCTAGTTATTCAATTAGTTTTCATCTTGGTTAATTTTTAATCATAAGCACTTTTGGAGGCCAAGCTGGTGCAGTTGGAATCCCAACCCAAGCAATCTGTAAGTCACAAAGTGGGAAGTTAAGATACAGAACTAACGATTCCACATAATTCAGTCAGTTTTCTTTGTGCAGTTTTAACTCTAACAGAATAAGGTCTGACACATTAATCCACATTCTGTACGTGTAATGACCCACAAGCAGGTCAATGACTATGGACTAGTCAAATGACAACTACGCCGTGTAATGACTTGATTAATTGAACTTAAACATAATTTAAATAAATTAATGCAATATTAATTTGATTATGATATTAGTACCATTGGGTAGATTTCGAAAAGTTAGGCGAAATCGACTATTAGAATGCGTCAATCGGATGTCGGATGAGGAAGATACGACACTCGAAAGATTAGGTCAAAATTAGACATCCCTTAGTAGTTTCGTGGAGTTGGTAATAGTAAATCTTAACTAATAAATAATTAATTAAATTAATCAAGATGTAACTATACAAATAATTAAAATTAAACATTCTATTTTATTTATATAAATTGAATTGGGGTGTAACTTAAGTGTAATAAAAATTAAATGTTTAGAATTCAAATTTAAGTTTATCTTCTTCTCTTGTAAGGTGGTGGTGTCAAATTTTGGTTAAGGTGGTGGTGTTGCTTTGAGTAAGGTGGTGGTGGTTGTTGGTAGAGGCAACAGGGGGATTGAGAGAGAAAGGGGTATTAGTTTTGGTTCTATGAATATATATAGGTAAACCTAATAACAACTAAGGAGGAAGAAGAGGAAACCCTTGAGAGATTGGTAGTAGACATTTCTTTAGTTAGGTAAAAGAATGATGATTATGTCTAAGGTAGTATGATGATTTAGAAGAGTTGCAAAAGAAGAGCTATAGATATTAGTAGAAGATAAATAGGAATGGAGTGTGATAGAAAAGAATGGTGTTCTTGGGATAAAAATTAATGATGTGAAGATGGTGATGATTTGTTATGACCTATAAACTAGAGGTAATCTTTAAAAACTATTCTAATATGTTTACTATGAATTGGGTAGGCTTTATATATTGAAAATAGACCATAGACGATCAAGTTTTGTTGTGTGAATAACATGATGATCATGATTATGTGTAATTGTCCTGTTTTGCGGCGCGAGTTTGACCAACTTAACTATTTAATTGATTTTTGGTTTGAACATGAAAAATGGAGGTACGCTCCTTAGCTTTCCATAGAGACCGAGTTTGCTTGATTTCGTTAAGAAATGGATTTTTGGCGACCATTTTACTGACTGGTGTCAAATCTGGAAAATCTGATGGAAACAGTTTCGAGTATGAACATGTTTGGTCCTTTTAGGGTGTGATAGAGATTTTATTAAATTTTCCTCAAAACATAGCGGTTGGAGTGCATCCCTTAGGCTTTCCATTCATATATAGAATGACTCCGTTGGATCAAAATTGAATTAGTTATAGCTCTCGAAAGTTGGCTGTCCGTGCTGTTTTCTCACCTGAAAACATGAAAATTTGGTTAAGTAAATGCGTAGAAGATGACCGAGTCACCCGAGTCAGCCACCGAGTCACCCGAGTTGACTCGTTATGTTAGTTATGTGACACGTGTCACAGGTCGGGTTAGCGGTCTGGTCCGGGTTCAGGCCCGTTGGGCCATGGGTTAGGGTTAGTTATACTATTTTGGGTTTTTGGACCACATAGAATCCAAATTAGCTTTTGGTCTCTTCTGCAAAGTCAGAGAGCTTCGCGAGACCTTCGAAATGACATATAATTCACCTAGATTAGATAAGTAGATTATTTTATAAAATTAAAATTAGTGAATAATAGTTTACATTAACTATTCTTTGAGTGATTGTATGATTAACATTTACTTTGTATTAACAACGATTAGTACGAAAGATGAACCAATGGATGGAGGGACTTCAAGGTAGGCATGGATTGGCATCAATCCAGGTGGGAACTCTTATAACCTTCTTGTAATCATTGATTAGTTTAAAAGTTAAATATTTGTAAGCATGTTTTTGTATTCATTTGATGGGTATGCGCCTGATATGTATTGTCTAGTCTCTCCGCGGGGATTGTCTGTGGGAATTCCATGGATCCTTGCTAAGTTCTAATAGGGCAGAATGGTTTTCCAATATTATTATAGGGGGCGGAATTGTTTTCCAATATTATAAATAGAGGACGCGGAATTGTTTCCTCAATATTATTACCTATAGCATCAGATTTATCTAATAGGGGGCAGTATTGCTTTACCAATATTATAAATAGCACGTGACGTTGGCGCCATGGACAATATTATAAATAGGGGGGACGGAATTGTACCCTCAATATTATATTATAGAATACTATACCTGGAGAGAATAGTCATACGCATATTGTGCTTGTTTGTTATGGTCTTATTGGTAATGGTTGAACCATTCCTTTGGGAATATCATTCTATCTAAATGCGTAGAATGGTTGAACCATTATTTTGGGAATATCTGGTTATGCTAACGTTTACTCGGGAGAAATCCTGGTTTCATAATTTGTATGGGCACTTTATGAGATTGCTATGCGGGGACGGGTTAGAAATAACAATCCTTATTTAAAATGCTTTATATCTCGTTGACTTGAATTGAGTGATTGGGTGATTTATTATGAGCATGTTGGTATGGTTGGAACTATCCTTTTGTGATTATCATAGAGGATGACTTCGGTCGTTCTGGTATGGTCGGATCATTTTATGGGGAATACCATACTATCTGACAGGTACTGCTTTCCTTTAGTAGAATTGTAAAGGATATTAGTGATTACTTGAATGCTGTATTTGTTTCCACTGAGCACCCTTCGGGATGATGTGCTCACTCGTTTTCCACTTCAGTTTTCAGAAGCGGCGATGCACGTGAAGATTTACGTTTCGTACTCTAAAGCGTTAGCAAGTTATAAAGGTGTTTGTGATATGGTTTTCATCTTTGTTATTGTAATAACAACACATTATTATCTTTATATCACTGGAGAGGTTCTCATTTATACAATATCATAGAGGGTTAGGTTGCGGATTAAATCTATATGTTGAAATTGTACTTTAGAGTCTAATTTCTTGTATTTGATCCGTAATGCCTCATAGCGTAGATTGTGCCTTTGATTTCTAAGTAGGTCGATTTCGCCTAACTTTTCGAGATCGACCCAATGGTACTAATATCATAATCAAATTAATATTGCATTAATTAATTTAAATTATGTTTAAGTTTAATTAATCAAGTCATTACGCAGCGTAGTTGTCATTTGACTAGTCCATAGTCATTGACCTGCTTGTGGGTCATTACACTACGTACCATCCACATTAATCCACATGCAATGGCCATCGAGTTCATTGCTCAAGCATTTCACATTTTGTACCATAAACCTTTAGTTGAATTCAGTCAAGCATTAATCCACCCAACGTACAATAGAATAGTTAGGCATATCACTTTAAGCTTTATGTAAAATTGTTCAAAAACTTACTACTGATTAGAGCAGCAATTCATTGATTCTTGAGTCTCTCCCTATCACTCCTTCGCTAGTGCACTACTACTCTCTGTACTGGTATGGTGTGTGAGAGCAGCTTTTTGTAGGTAAAAACAGAAACCCATTTTCCCTTGCTGTTCTCCCACCATTTTCTTTTGTTACTACTCTCAGTAATAGCAGCTCGTCTGCAGTACTGCCCAATAACTTTTCTTTTTTTTTTTTTTTTTTAAATTTATAATGAAAAGATGCTCTTAGAATAATTTGTGCTTTGGTTTTGTTTTATATGAGACTAAAGCATGCTCATATGATTCATTGACATGTCCCTGTAATAGCATCTCCCGATTCTTATTGAGATTATGTAGGGGCCATAATGAATCGAAATTGCATTCTTCTTTCGAAAGGCTGAAAATTTTGGTCCAAAAATCTACAACTCCATAATCTTTCATCACCCATAGATCAATGTTGCCCTTGTGTGATATGGAATTAACTGATAAGTAAAGGTCCTCTCCCAAGACAGCCACTCCCATAGTAAAGTAAGTATCTTATCTCTGCAAAATCAAACTCTCCTGATGTTTAAGCTACAACTGCAGTAGAATGTATTAATCTCTGCACAGACAATTTTTAATAAGTGAACAAGGTAGACTGAATCAAACTTAAAAAGACATCAACACCAGCAAGTATCAAACTAATTTTTATTAATGAAGAACTCAAAACAAAGGTTACCGACATCATAGCCAATATAAAGAATAATCACTAAAGAAACTAAAGCCTACATCAAATGGACAACCTAAGAAACTTAACCAAGCAAACTAAAGCCTACAACAAATGACTGATAAAATAATATCACCAAGACAACTAAAGCCTACAGCAAATGGACTATGAGAAAACATCAGTAACCCAATAAATGCATGCGCATATTAAATCTTTATGTAATCGGCATCAGCACCGTCAGACATTTCCAAAAGGCCTTCCTCATCCCATTCTTTCATTATTTTTGCTTGCATCCATTCATAAACCTTCCGTACAGCAGGAGTTAGAACACTGAGGTCAGTGGTCATAATGCGCTCACATTCCTTTGGCTTCCCTAATTTATCCTTTTGCCTTTAAGCTTCTTCCTTCAACTGTTGAGCTTTCTCCTTCAGCTCTAATTCCTTTTTCATCGATGTTTCCATCAGTTCATGATCTTTTTTCTCCTTTTCTTTCTTCAACTCCAATTCTTGTTGATTAAACAACTGTTGCTTTTCAATTGTAGACTGGAAACCAGTCAATATGGCTGTCATATTCTTTTGTTCATGCAATTTCTGAATTTTAGCAATGCTTGTGTTTTTGCCTGGTAGTCGAGCAAGTCCCTTGTAGAGGATAAATAAAATACCTTGGGACACGTGCTAGAATCGGAAGAGAGGGTCAAAGAAGGAAGAACAATAGCGAAGTAGGGAATCAAACCCGAGAAGATCTCGTACGACAGTGAGTTGTCACGATCGAATATCTGGGAAGGCGTGTTCAGGACGGATAACAGCTAGGAAGGCATCGTAAGGGAAATGCTCGGCAAAGAAGACTCGAAGGCGTCGAGTTAATATCTCGAAGAGAAGGGTACGAGGACACCCCGAAGGCACCGACTTACTCGACAGGCTCTGACACCATCACGATTGAGTAGTTTGTCCTATTAGTTGTAATCCACTTTCGACTCGGCCTATATAAACCGAGCTCGAGGTCCGTTGTAGGGGTTGGAATTTTGGTGTAACCTTAAGGTGTGTGAGAGAGATTAGGTTAGTATCTCCTCAGGACTCTAAGCATCATTTCTATGTATTGATATCCAAAGAAATCTAAGTTCCAGTTATATTCTATCTAATGTCGTATTGATTTATTGTGTTTGTTCATCGATATAGTTCTTATCTTCGTAGTAGTCTTACTAGTATCGATTCATGCAACTAAAACCATAATTTAGACTCATAGATCTAATGGCTGTCGAGTATGAAGTACCTATGCAGATTTATACTCACACATCCCTGTTCAGCATCAGTTTTCTCCTTAACAACATCCGTGACAACATCCGATAGTGAAGATGGCGGTGATGTTTTAGCAAATGCAGGTAGTGTATCAACGAGACCTTCACCAGTCCTCTTTTCTTTCTTTGAAGTTCCAGTTTTAGTGAGTTGTAATGAGCACCATTTAACACTTTCTTTTAGAATCTCCCAACAGTGCTCGAATTTGAACGCTGATCCATCCCCTGTCTCCTTGATTACTTTTCCCGCTTCTCATTTTTGTAAGCGGAAGAAATAATATTACAAAATCAGTACCACAATATTGTATACGCAAACCAGATGATAAACCAAAATAGAATGAAAGACTTACGACGTCCTCAACCGAAGCTCCGCTTCGTGGAGCTCTCTCGAGAGATTCATATGCAGCATGGAATTTTGTTACAACAGCTTGGATAATACCCCAACGACATGATAAGCTATTGGGTTTCCGGGACTCGTCATAAGTGCCCTTGTTCTCCCTCCAAGCAACCAAAATCCTGTTCCAAATTCTTTCGCTCGTTTGATCCTTCACAGATACATACAAATATGCTTTTGTTAGTGCAATATCTTCAACAATTGTCCAATTTCGGCGAGGAGGAGGAGGATTGACATTGACAGATTGGACACTTGAAACCTTCTTTCCCTTTTGTGATCTTTTGGTAGATCTCAAAAATTCTTGAGGAGATACAGGAGTATTCAGGTGACTTTGGAAGGAATACCCAAAGTCATAGGGTTGTTCAGCAGTGGATGGAAAAGATCCACCGAATGGATTCATACCAAAATGGGGGTACATGAGAGGAAACTGTTGTGGGGAGACCTGGTTTGGTTGTTCATGTTGTGTTGGGCGCTGATAACGGGTTTGTGGAGTGCCAAAAACAACACTTGGATCATGAGAGGTTACGCGAACAGAAACTTCTTCATTTTCCTGGTTGGCGAATGGGATAGTGTCCGACATGGTTGAACAACAACTGCAAATATCAAATACAACATCAATTTTCTTTGATGCACAGATTATAAGTTTTCTTTGCATACAAATAATCAATACTTAGAACTTGATTTTACTTATACTACCAATAAAAAAATCTGTTTTGAATCTAGATGTAACTGATACAAGAGGTTTAACTGTACAAACCAGACTACTATATTGAATCAACCCATCAAAAGGAAAACTATTAGATATATGAAACAAAACTTCATATAAGGTTGTGCATACCTCTGTGCCTTTTATATGTAAATCAGGAAACCCTAAAACCTAGTTTTGGAGGGAATTTGGTTATCAAAATAGTTTACCGCCAGAACATTGGCGGGAGGTTTTTTTGGAGGCAGTTTTAATTTCTACGGATATACCTTTGACCTAGATAAAATCTAAACAAAATCTAAAACTAAATTGAAAATAAAATTACACCTAGGTAAAGGAAAGGTCAAGACATGGGAGGGTTGGAGATCAAATTGTTTTCTCCCAAGTTTTTAGGAAAAAATAACGAAAAATGAGATATAAAATGTCCAGATTCTATTGCCACATAGGAACCACTAACAATGATCATTGGAGAGGCTAGGAAAGTGAGTAAAGTTTAGTAGAAGAAGAGAGAAAAAGACACGCGTAAAAATGGGCAAGACAACTGCTTCTACTACATTAAAAACGTGTAAAATGGGGCTGAAATATCGCACGAGAAAGGTTGAGGTAATTTTTTTTTGGTGGGAACAACCGTCGTATTTTTAATGATATTGAAAATTAAAAAAACTGGTGGAATTGAATTTTTTCCGCCTTTTTAAAAAAAATTCTAACCATTAATGGGGTACATATACATTACTTTTTAGTGCCAACGTATTTTTTATTCTTTTCTAGCAAAGAGCTTGCGCATATGATAAAAAATATATAAATTCTAAAATATTTTATTAATATCATGGTTAAAAATTGTCAACTTTTGTATTAACAATGTGGTTAGCTAAGCAATTCATCAAGTCTTTCGAAGCTTTAAAATAAGCCAAGCTTGCACATTATACAACAAATAATCTGAAATTTGCGTACTCGATTCCACTTTGGATCGAAGCGGACGATTTTGAGTGACCGAGCAATTTTTGAAATGTTTTTTGAGATTTTAGGTCGAGATTACAGCTTTTGTTTGATAACAAAAGAATAAACTCAAATTCTTTAATTACGAACCAATTTCATCCCATGTCATTCAATTTTGCTCGATATCAAGAAAACAATATTAAATACTCTAATTACGAGCCAATATCATCCCATGTCGTTCAATTTTGCTCGATATCACTTGAACGAACTCAAATTTTGAAATTACGAACCAATTTCATTCCTTGTAATTCAATTTTGCTCGATATCACTTGAACACACTCGAATTCTCTAATTACGAGCAAATTTCATACCATGTCATTCAGTATTAAAAGAACAAACTCAAATTTTCTAATTACGAGCCAGTTACATAGCATGTCATACAATTTTGCTCGATGTTACTTGAACGAACTCAAATTTTCGAATTACGAACCAATTTCATTCCTTGTAATTCAATTTTGCTCGATATCACTTGAACAAACTCAAATTCTCTAATTACGAATGAATTTCATACCATGTCATTCAGTTTCTCAGTTTTGCTCGATATTAAAAAGAACGAAGTCAAATTTTCTAATTACGAGCCAGTTACATAACATGTCATACAATTTTGCTCGATGTCACTTGAACGAACTCAAATTTTCGAATTACGAACCAATTTCATTCCTTGTAATTCAATTTTGCTCGATATCACTTGAACAAACTCGAATTCTCTAATTACGAACAAATTTCATAAAATGTCATTCAGTTTTGCACGATATTAAAAGAACAAACTCAAAATTTCTAATTACGAGCCAGTTACATAGAATGTCATACAATTTTTCTCGATGTCACTTGAACAAACTCAAATTTTCGAGCTACGAACCAATTTCATTCCGTGTAATTCAATTTTGCTCGGTATCACTTGAACAAACTCAAATTCTCTAATTACGAACAAATTTCATCCCATGTCATTCAATTTTACTCGATATTACTTGAACAAACTCAAATTATCAAATTACGAACCAATTTAATACCATGTCATTTAATTTTGCTCGATATCAAAAGAACAAACTCAATTTTTTTAATTACAAGCCAATTGCATACCATGTCATTCAATTTTGCTCGAGATCACTTGAACGAACTCAAATTTTCGAATTACGGACCAATTTCATCACATATCATTAAATTTTGTAAGATTTTAGGTTGAGATTATGGCTTTGACCGATAACAAGTATAACTCTTCGGTTATGAGCCAATTAATTTTGGCTGAATTTTGTCTAGAGATACACAATGCACAACAAATTACCTGAATTTGCATACTCGATTCCCATTTTGGTCGAAGTGGTCGATTGACTTACCGAGCATTTTTAAAAGCGTTTTGAAGTTTCAAAAATAATTTTGAGGTTTTAGCTCTTGGTTATGCTTTTTGATTAATAACAAAGACAAATAGTCTTGATTAAGTGAATTCGACTTTGGGACGTTAAAGTGACTAAGTATAGTTCACAGAGCAATTTCAAAAACTTCGATTGAGATTTTTGCTCTTGGTATGTTTTTCGGTCAACGACGAAGAAAAACGGTCTCAATTTGGTGAATTCGGTCAATGAGAAACACATGAACAACATATAATTTGATTTATGGTTCACGGTTCGACTTTTGGACGTTAAAGTGACCAATTATAGTTCACCAAGATGGAAATTTATGTGATGTAAATGCATCAATCATCCTATTTTACTTTGTTTCCATATTGTGTGGTCGTGTGGATCACGTATGACATGTGTATAACCGAAGGACTTGGTGTATCATTCTGTTCTTATGCACTTTGTTCCTAGTTCAGCAAGATGCTACTCCTCACAAGATGTCTCGAGTCGAGACTCTCGACCGGAGAACGCGATACTCAACCCAGGTTTTCGCTCCAAAATTCCGCCCTTTATTTTTAATTTCCCGCTCTAACCAAAGATCTCCATAAAATAAACTTTTTACTCCCGAAAATTCAACAAATTTTCGCTCCAAAAATTCCCCCTCTTTTTTCATCTCCCGCTCCCAATTTTCCACAAATTTTTCCTTCAACACCCTTTCTACATGAATATGTTTAGCTTATAAAAGAGATCTTCATCTCAACACGTCAGAAGGGAGTTTTTTTGTTAAGGTAATTCCATGAATCCCTCAATTTATTTCAAATCTTTTAAAAGGTTTTTGTTTTAATCTTTGTTAATAGACAAGAATTGATCACTGGGTTTTCCTTCCTAATAGTTTTTTTATTTATGGTTTGACAAAGTGTTATCCTTCTTCTGATCTAAAATCAATTGTATTTAGCGGTGGTTTAGTTTTCTGTTTATGTGCTTATTTCATCCTTAACCTTAACCTATCTGATATGATTGATCCTAGATAACTAACTTAAGGATATTTATAGGAATATCGCAATTGCAGTTCTACATTGTACATTACAATTAGCCGTAATAGTTGATCTCATCAAAGTTTTTTTTTGGTATGATCTGTTTTTCAATTCGTATTGCTGGAGGAGGAACAGTTAGCCATTGTAACTACATTGAACGCTGAACTCGTCCTGTGAATCTATAGTTGCAATCTCAAGTTAGTTTTCTAATATTCCAATTCTCTTTTTACAATTGCTTATAACATACTCTGAGAATTTTTCAGAGATTTGGTTAATTCGATATTGATGAAGTCGATTTATGTTTCAAAAGGATGTCGGATTCGATGTTGATGAACTCAATTTTATTTCAATGTTGTGCAGTTCATTTATTTGATCTTAAGTTTTGTCAATAGAGGCAAAATTTTCAGTTTGTTTTATTGGAGGAATTTTGTGTTTGAGTTATGCGATTTTTTTCTTTTTTTTTTCTATATGGGTGTTGCTGTAAAAGTTTAGAATTGGGAAAATCTTGAGGTTTTGTTCTATTCTTTAGTCCATGTGCAAATTTTTTTTTGCCATATCGGTGTTGTTGTAAGTGTTTAAAATCTGGGTTTTCTAGTTGTTATCACTCTCCTGGAAAAGAGGTTGATTACAGAGCCCTGCATCGTGATGGTTCCGTTCTTATGTCTGTCCCTGGATCAGTTAAAGGTACACTGAAGATACAAAATTATATTTAGATCATACCTTCACCAATTATCCGGTGTTAGTCCGGTGATCTAAGAGATAATTAGACCTAGCTTTGATCTTCTAATCCTCTCCTAGTGTTTGAATCTACTTGATCGAGAATGTGGTAAGACTAATTTTCTTTAATTGCTAATACTAACAGTAAAGTAAAGAGAGAGATAATTGAGAGAGAAAGAGTCTAGTCTGTTTTCTCATTCATGAAGTTCTTAGCTTACAGATGAGGCATGGCTGGCCTTTTATAGACGACGGGAATACAAGTTTAAAGGTAAATCAGTAATTACATTAAATAAATATCTTAGATCCGATTGTTACGCTCGCATTCCCGACTTCTGGATGACAGAACCTCGTAGTCTCTATGGCAGTCTTCGTTGTTGCTTAACCGCATCTAATTCATGTCAGGTTATGTATCCGCAACCATTGACGTCTATCTGGACTTCGGTACTTACAATCCGATCTTCTTAGAGTCGCTCTGCAGGACCTGTAGTACCTCTTG
>JAJJMA010096652.1:0-35639 GCA_023529015.1 Papaver nudicaule
TCTATTTTATTTAAGATGCAAAATCTTCTTTCAATTATATGCATAATAGTTGACATGTTAAGGCCTCCACATATCAGTGCAACGGGAAAGCATTTTCAAACAATGAAAAAGTAGTACTCGTGTTTACATCCATTCCAAGTACGAGGTACCAAAGCGTCGTACGTGAATGTGACATGACTCCTAGGTATACACTATATACGGATATAGATAACATACCGTTGAGAAACAACGTTCTCGTGTCCGGATGAGAAGCTACATGCGCTGTACAAACAAAAATAAGAGAAGGAATGAGAAAATCATTATATTTATACCAGATTCTCTTGAAGCAAGGGAAACTGATAAACTCCTATCCTGAAAGAAAGAACCATTTTCCGGCATAAGTGGAACAGGAAGTCTGACGTGTTCACATCTAAAAACACAATCAACAGTACAATAGTTGAACCATGTTAAAGGTTTTAACCCAAAGTATGACCCTACAGACTAATAAAAAGGGCCAACAGGTAATGATTAAATTACATTACTCATAGTATTCCGCGTATAACAGGGACTAACTAAACATAATGAAAATACGATTCAAAGCACGAAACCAGCATTACAGTACATTAAACTAAAATGATAGTAGTAACGATGACCTGTAGGAGAGCAAGCGCATTACAAACTCGGTTTGATGCTCCTGGAGCAAGGCTTTGAGGTAAAAGTACATGGTATATGGAAACTATCTCCCGTAGGAGATAAAAGTTTGTAAGAAAATCAGTCAAATTTTGTATAAACCAACTTCTAAAAGCTGATGTGAATAAAAACATAAGTACAGAACCATACCTGCAAGAGCGCGACAATAGTCCCAAAAGAATTCCATAGTAAAGGAGCAAGATCTTGAAATATCTCTCTTTTCTGATACAAAAAAAAGAAAAAACAAAGTTGAGTTTGTTTGTTTTAACGGTTAACCCAAATTAAATCGGATTAAATCATAGAAAGAAGCTAGTTTACAGCTCTCCCCCCTTTAACACCAAATATCCCCAAAAGGCCTAACTCTTAATAGTTAATACTCTTAAGAAACATGCATAGAGGAATTGATGCAATGACGAACATTAGCTCAAGAGTGGAAAGATATCAGCATTTCATCTTTTCAGTCCAAATTTTATAATTTCGGGTTTGATTTGAGTTAGAACTTTGATCAGAAATCGATCTATTTCTGATCGATCTATTTTAACAGAAACCCATAACTAGAAATCGTTAATCAGATAAGAATTTTCCTACTTTACAACAGAAACCCTAAACACTGGAGATATAAAAATCGATCATTTTCACAAACAAATTGATGCAAAATCGAAGTAAGGGTTTTCTTACCTTATATAGATCAAGCAAAGCGTTTTCCCTAAGTTCCGGATTGCAAAGATCGAGTAGCAGTTGCTCAGCAGACTCCATTTTTCTTTGGTATTAGGTTGACCTACATTTGTTATTACAAAACAAGGAAGGGAAGAATCTAGGGTTTCACCTATCTTGTTGTTCCCTTTGTACCAATTGCTCAACTAAGATCGGGATTCGTTTTCTCTAAGAATCTAGGGTTTCACGGATGAGACATGAGATCTGCTTCTCAAATAAGAATTAATGGAAGGAAAGAGAAAGATGGGAGATGATAACGAGGAATTCTTTTGGGCTTCTCGACGAAGGAGTCGAGACTGATCGACAGAGACGGAGATAAAGAGATGAGAGTATGAGACCCAGTAAGTAGTTAGTGGGAGTACTACGTGTACAGAAAAACAGACCACCACGTGTACAGAAAAACAGACCACTACGTGTGCTTAAGAATAAACGTGACGGTAATTCAAGAACTGTCATCTATGAGTTTACTCTTCAATGACAGTTTTTATATGGAACAATTACAATAGTAACATTTTTCAACAAAAACTGTCATCGTATTGTCATTCAGTAACAGTTAAAATAACTGTCACTAGTGTTCTTTCATCTTTGGTGAGAGTTTTGATTAGAAACTATTACATATATCTCATAGCCTATTCTTTTGTGACAGTTCAATTGTCAACTGTCATTGTTTCGAATCTTGAACTGTCACCAAAGACCATTTTTGTACTAGTGCTTCCAATCAGCGTCCTCTTTGCGGTACTCCTCGATCTTGTAAAGTCTTTCAGTATAATAGTCAATCAGCTCGTGAATTTCCACCACAGCCAAATGCTTGACGAGACGAATACACTCTTCGAGAATAGTCTCATGAACATGAGTACGTTTGACTTGTCGCACTCTTGCAAGATCTCGCGGTCTGATCTTCTCATCATCCATTTTGTAGGACCGAATCAGCATATATTTTAAACATTGTAAACCGATTATAAAAGGCAAAATAAACAATCGTTGAATAATATATAATATATAAAACGATTAAATGTTTATAAAAACCGATTAAACCTATCAAAACAGTCGGTACATATAGTAAACAACCTACACCGATAATCAGACAATCTCATAATAATCGGTGGAAATATGATATACAGTAAACCGATTACACTACGTATAATCGGTTCATATATATGACAACATCTAACGTTTAGTTTTCTTAAAAAAACATATTCGTTCAATCTATAGTTAGTTATCCACCGATTACAAAACTACGTAACTTGCATGAAATTTTACATGAAGAATCGGTTTATATGTGATAAAACAGAAAACGATTGGTGCTAAGATGAACAATCGTTGGATCTGTTGTTCCAGATCTGCCGATTCTGGTATTATCAGCCGAAAAAATTGCCGAAAGATCGGGATTTTATGCAACCAAATCACGTATTATAAGCAAATAAGACACTAGAAACGATAGAGATTAGATAACATACTTTTGACGAAATTTCCGGCTTGAATCTCGATTGGGCGGATTTGATTTTTTTTTTTTTTTTGTTTTGTTTGAGAGTGATAGGATTTTGGTTTTGGAAAGTTTTTGGATTTAAATATTTTAGGGTTTTTAGATTAAGGTTAATTTACTATTTGGGGTGGGATTAGTTAGTAGGATTAATTAGTAGTGAAGGGTACGATAGTATATTCCTCAACATTTTGACATCCCATAACAACTCACCTAGATGGGTTTAAATTTTCATGGGGCCAAATACTAGTTCATGGGGCCAAATTTAATTAGGAATAATATGGCATGTAATTAACATTATTCTCCGTTCGGTAGTATCTATAACTTTTAAGGAAAATATTGGGAATCTGTCCCATGTAGAGATTATCGTTTGGGGATCTATCCATAGATGACAAAAATTAGTAAATCTATCCCATCTGTTAGATTCAGCTGTTATCTAGTCAAACCCCACATGTGTGAGTTCGCACGTGTCAGAATTAGACATTTTTACCCTTTCTTTATTAAATGATATCTCTGTCACTGCAAACACAAATGAGTGACACGTGTACTACCATATCCGACGGTCAAAACTTATTGCCATTGTGAAAATTTTATCAATCCCTAATTTGAGTTTAAATTACTTTTTTGTCCTTCATTTTTGAAAAAATTTCACACCATATGAACTTCACACCCCTGGAGACATAAAAACAAACATGGAGACACACAAACTGAGATAAACACAACATTTTCTTACTACCTTCAAAGAGTTAAGGTTAACATAGTTGTTCAAACTAATAGCTACCATTGTCTGACATTTAACCAAAACAAAATTAAACATTGTATAACAGTTACACATCAAAATGAACTTTAGGCTTCCTTTGCCTTTTTGAACCTGCAGCATAATTGATGTTGTTAATGGTTTGCTTGACATGACCCTTGTTCATGTTGTTGATGGACACTTTGACAGCAGAGGTGGCAGGTTTCCCTTTTTTTCTTAGTACCTGCAGATGAAGTAGCACCAGTTTTTGCAACAGCTGCAGATGATGAAGAAGATGCAGATTTGCTTTTCTTTGGAGTTGTTTGTTTGTCAAACCTGGTCCTCATTATCTTGGTGCCAGTGGGCATCTTTTTTGGTGCAGAAACAGTAGTAGTGAAGGAAGAACCATTCACATCACACTCAACTCTAGCTTTCTTCTTCTTGGGGTTGGATCCAACTTCTCCACCTTTCCAGGTTGCTGCATTGTGTTTGGTTCCACCACATGTACTACACCTTCTAGGTTTCTTCACTGAGGTTGAATCCATCTCATCCCAAGACCTCTTTTTGTTTTGACAAGGTCTTCCTGGTTCTCTACGAAGAGGAGGAGGTTTTGGTATTACTCCTTCAACCTGTAGAAGAGAAGAAGATAGAGTTTGAAATCACAATAGTTATCTTTTGTTTCATTTCAGATCTATATAAAGTGAAGGAATCCAAAGTACGGACAAAAATAATTGTTAAAGGACAAAAATATATTAATATTAAATGATTTTTTTTAAAGTAGATCTATTACAATAAACATACCTCAGGCCAGTCTTCCATATCGCCAAGTGGTTTAATAGCCCATGAGTAGGTGGCCCAATAATAATCCACTGTGTAGTATTTACTACAGTACATGCAACATGACACCAACACAGTTAAACCATAGTTGCAATTTAGAGCAATTTAGAGCAATTTAGAGCAATTCAACCAAACACTGACACTCATCTTACATAGTCCAATCTGGTCTAAAGCCTTCTAGCACACGTACAACATGCACACAGAGGAAGTCCCTCAACTGCCATTGCATGCAACTGCATGTTCTCTCTGTGATGTCAACTGTAAACACTTTGCTTGTGGACCTATTAGTTACTTCATACAATTTCATTACTTGTGAAGGACCAGATCTAAACTGACCAATATTACCAATCATCTTCTCGATAAGTCTTTCAGCAGCAGGGACCAGTTTACCCTTCTCCCAGTTGGCAGACAATGCAGCTCTCCTGCTAAACAAAAGCATTGTATTTGATGCGTACGTGGAGATCAACTTAGAAACTGGCAAGCCTCTGATCTTCCTACACATAGCATTGAAAGACTCAGAAAAGTTGTTGTTGATGTGCTCAAAAGCACAATCATGTGGGAAGTAAGATCTTGCCCAACATGATGGATCTTCCTTCATCAACTCCTTCCATGCTTCTCCATCAACTTTCTTCAATGCATCCATGTGTTGCTGACATGAAATTTAACAGTTCTCAAATTTTAGTAAGTAGTTCAAATTTCATTACCTTCTAATGAGACTTCTTATACGCTTTAACTGCATTCCAGACCAGGTTCATCAACTTAGGACCATTGAATTTAAGTTTGAAGTTCTTGTAAAGATGCCTGAAACCAATAATTGAAACAAGTTAATAGTCACGTTATGATTTTAAAACAGAACCTATGATGCCTGAAGTTCATTACCTAAAACAGAACCTATGATTAGCCTCTGGGAACAATGTTTCAACAGATTCTTTAAGACCTCTTTGTCTATCAGACATAAAAGTCAAGCCCCTCCTGTGCGCAATCTTTGGCTTCAAATCTTTCAAAAATTTATGCCAATTTGGATAGTCTTCAGTGTTGCAGATCATTATGGCCAAAGGGAAAAGACAGTTTTGTGCATCTAAAGCAGTGGCACACATCATTACACCACCAAGTTTTCCATTCAGGTGGGCTGCATCAATTCCAATTGTTGATCTACAACCATTGTTGAATCCTTGAATTTGTGCATCGAAGGAGACAGTGAAAGTCTCAAATGTCTCATCTTCCTCATCATAAGTATAAGTGGCAAGGCTACCAGCATTCGTGGTTGTTATCTCAGAGCACAATCTTGGTATGACTTCATTACTCTCCTCATAACTACCATTGATGCACGCTAATGCCATGTTCTGTACAGAGAAAGTAAATCACAAAGTACGAAATAAGTACTAAACTATGACTGAAATAAGGGAAATAAACATCACATGTATATGTGGAAACTTACTCTTGCATCATTCGCCACCCAATATGGGATATCAGTTTCAAACGCTGGCCATATGTGATCATTAATGATTTCATATGCCTTTGGAATTGTTGTTGTTGTACCCAATGTCTTCAACAAATGTTTACAAACAAACTTTGCATTGCAAGCAGGATTTTTATGTTCTAGAAGACCAATACAAGTGTGCTTATCGGAAATCTTTTTAACAAAAAAAGTGGCTTCATTTGATATTTTTCTTGCATTAACTTTCCACAAATAGTCGTGCTTGCCTATCCTATCTTGATTCTTGCACACAGCAACAACTCGATGAAAATCCTCCTTCTTGTACTTGAAATTAAACTTCTTCTTCACTGCATAGTACCTAAGATGGTCTGTAAATTTTTCTCTATCTTCAAAAATCATTCCCTCAAGCAACATACCAGGAGTAGATTCAGGAAATTGCCTCATCCTCCAAGCTCAGGTCAATTGGGTCCTCAGCAAGTTTGCCACCATAAAGTTTCTGCCATTCAGCTTCCATATCTTCAGTCCACTGTACTCTAGACCTATCTACATCACCATTAGAGGGCACATCGTGTCCACCATTTTCATCTTCATCATCATGGTTCTCCTCATGTGTACCATTTTTCTCATCATGGTTCTCCTCATGTCTACCATCCTCATCTTTATCAGCATACCTTCCCTTTCCTTCATCATCACTTGGTGAATACTCAAATTCAATCCCATCATCTGGATTACAATCATCTTCCTCTACATTAGGAAGTTGCACTGGTTGCTCTTCTTCATCAATAACTGTATCTTCAATTCTACTAGTCTGAGCTTCATCATTCACCTCTACACCAATGTTGTCAGCCACACTGGCTTGTGTAGGTTGTATATCAGCTTCATCTTCAAATTCTAGTCTGGTAGCTACTCTCTCTCCCCCTTCTTTATTTTTTTTCGACTTTTCCTTAAGTCTTGGACTCCTCCTAGCAGCAGCAACCTTTTTTTTAGAGACAAGAGTCTTATCCCTATTCTTCTTGGGAGTTAACTTCTTTCTAAATTCAGGATCAAGAATACAACTAACACCTCCACTATGAAGACCATTACAACCATCCACATCTGCTTCTTCACCACCACTTACACATAAATCTACTGCCACAAACCCATCCTCATCTTCCTCAGCACAATACCACATCTTAAAGAAATCGCAGTCGTTACATATTAAATCACAACCACAAAGCATTTTTATACAATAATCATTTGACAAACGTAACCTACTCCTCGTAAGTTCTATGAATTTTTGGTAACTAATATCATTGGAATATATATTCAACACATAAAACGCTTTGCCATCCGCAATACCAGCAATCTGATTGACCACTACTACCCTAAAATTCCTTGAGATCACAAAATAGTAAGTTTAGTGAATATTCGAAGCATTTTTATACATGTAAAAACTCAATTTGTACTATCTGACATATTGCAAATTCTGAAGAAAAAAAGTGCTAATACAAAAGAAAACAACTGCCTAATCAATGAATCAAGCTCTACTTCTCAACACATGGATATACACTGCTAATTTATCCCTAAAGGTATAATGCGTAACATGGATACACAGTATTTGGCTACACAAAACCAGTTTTAAACCAAATGGTTTCACAAAGACTAGAGGCAACAGATTCACGACAATAAATACTTATTATCAAGTATCTAAAGTATCAGTTCCTATAAGTTACCATTTGGAGTTACTTTACTCAACATACTATCATGAAGTAAACAAAGCAACAACAGGTCAAAACACTACCAACAAGTGAATCAAAACCCTCAATGAACAAAGGGTCTGAATCAGTTTCATTAGTAACTAGCTAATTACAGACAACTAAACATTTGGAAACTTTTCGATATACACTCAACCATACTACCATGAACCATTAGCAGGTCAAGACACTATCAATATGTCAATCAAAACCCTCAATAAACAAAGGGTGTAACTCAATTAACAATAACCAAACATCAACAAACAAACATCAACAAAGGGTTTAAATCAATTTCCTTCAGAAACCCTAATTTTTTTCCTATGGATTAAACAACAACTAAACCATACTACAACGAAAATAATGAACTAGGTTTGAATAACTTGCCCTTTTTCATCAAGTACCATCTTGAATTAACAAAAAAAAAACTAGGTCTTATGCGAATCGAGTTGTAACAGCTTCAATAATGTTGCATCAACTGATAAATCACTCGATCTATACCTAGTTTACACGATTTCATGCTATTTCACTCCATCTCCCCAATTTTCCCTCTCTGTTTTTTCTTCCCTCGCTCTCCCCTCTTTTCTCTGACTGAATTTCTCTTGAGACTCGATTGTTTGAGAAGATAACCCTACCACATCACACACGTGTAATGACAAGTAACTCTCACACTGACACTTATCACACACGCGTAATAACTTGAAGAAGGGTATACAAGTAAATTCGAAGGATCAGTTGACCAGTCAATGTACGGGTTTGACTAGTTAACGGCTCAACCTAACAGATAGGATAGATGTACTAAATTTTGCCATCTATGGATATATCCCCAAACAATAATCTCCACACTGGACAGATTCCCAATTTTCCTTAACTTTTAGGAAACTAGATTACTGCTACAACAGTGGGGGGCCGACCGAGAAAACGTCAGATCCAAAAGGGTGGTGAAAAGAATAAATTGAAGTTGTAAGAAAAAAATATTTCTAAACTGAACAACTATAGAATCTTAAAACATCAAAAAATTTGCATCGTTGGCCAAAAAAAAAATTGAACTTTTACTGGAACAACATTGTGCATGCCGGCATAGCAGTGTACCGAAGAATGGCCCTTTTGCACTGACACATATCTGGCGAAGCGGACACGACAAAAATCAGATATATATATATGGACATTTTTGTGTGTATATAGACGTTAGAAAGATTATTTACACGTTACAATCAAAAATCCAAGTTCAAATTTACGGCTGAACTACGGCCTAAACTCCTTGTTTAAAGAAAAAAAGAAACCCAAACTTCAAATGCATAGAAGAATTGAGCATGTTTCAAAAAAAAAATAAAAAAAATTGAGCCTCCATTATGTACTTTTGTGCTAATATGGCCTAGTGGCACACAACTAAATTTGCAATTTTGGATGTGCAGCGTGTCCAAGGGTATATATGTAAATTTCGTTTCAAACACTTACCAAATCTAAATTTATCAGGGCAATTCCTATGGATGTGCCTAATCTTTTCCCTTTGTCCTGCCAGGTGGACGGGCAAACATGGTTTGCCACTATGGTAAAACCTATGTAGAGGCCTAGGAACAGCCGAGCGGCCTAGCTACCGCCACTGGCGGCATAACTTGCGCCGCTCGGTATAACCTAGGCCGCTAAATAATAAATAAAAAATAAAAAAAATTTAAAAAAATAAAAAAAAAATTAAAAAAAATATAAAATATTCATACTGAATTTTTTCTGATTTTTTATTTTTTTAATTATTTTTTTAATTTTTTATTATTTGGCGGAACAACTTGTGCCGAGCGGCCATACCTAGGCCGCTTGGTTTAGCTTGGGCAGAGCGGCGTGGGATGTGACGCTCGGTCCTTCCCACACCTCACCGGGCAAACCAATATTAATATTGGTTTGCCCATCCATTTTGCTCCAATTTGATGGTTTGGCCACCCCATAGTAACACCAAAATGGGCAAATCCAGGATTTGCCCACCCCATAGGAATTGCCCTTATTCTCCGCTTTCTTCATTCTTCTCTCAGTTCTCTGCCTCTTTGCCTATCTCTTTCTCTCTTACAGTCATCCTCTTTAACCTTCCATTAACAACAATAAACAAACTTCAACCAATATTTGTTTTTCGTCCATTGATTTGGTAAGGTAGGAGTTCATGACAATCAAACCCATAATATGAAGGAAGATAAATGGTGTAAAGATCTGTTATTTTTGGTTTTTCTTTGCTCGATTTTTTAATTCAATTTCAGATTATATATTATCAATTTCAATTTTTTTAGAAAGATCTGCTCTTTATGAATATTCGATTTTGTTTTTCCGATTTTAATTTTTTTCATTGATTTCAGTTCGTATATATATATATGAAACCTTTCTCTGTATTATGGGTTCTTATCTTATTGATTTGGTCTTTCAATTGAAAGCTAAGCAGTGGTAATTCTACCCCCGGGGAAAAATACAGATGTCTCCTACGTTACCCGTAATATGTGGAAGTATCGACGTAATTTCATAGAGTCATTCGGTCTGAATGCTACATGAAGAACATAAGCCAGATGATGGAACGGGGAGACCTAGGATGTAAAAGATCATAACATGAGTGATTCGGCAGATTTGGATTCCTATATATCCACTCATGTGGTACTTCATCATACGATTCATATAAGATCCATCTGTCTAGATATCATTATATACATCCAGAAAGCCGTATGCTTTGGAAGAAGCTTGTACAGTTTGGGAAGGGGTTTTGATTGATCAAAAAGAAGAATCTACTTCAACCGATATGCCCTTAGGCACGGCCATACATAACATAGAAATCACACTTGGAAAGGGTGGACAATTAGCTAGAGCAGCGGGTGCTGTAGCGAAACTGATTGCAAAAGAGGGTAAATCGGCCACATTAAAAGAAATGTGAATAACCCGTCCTCCTCTGACCTTATGTGTTGAATTCTTAAAACCCATTTCAGAATTTCAGAAACAGCGAGAGGAAGGGCTGATGAAGGAGAACAAGGAAAATTGAAAATAGATTGAATGATTGATCAAGGTGGTTTTGATGATTACTATGAAGACCAGAAATCAGAAATTGTTGATTGATGGGTTAATGGCGAAATTGAATGAAAAGGAAAAATTGGATTTTGCATAAATCAATGAGATTTTTTGTTAATTTGAACATAACAGATGTAGAAATTGAGGTATGGGTTTACGGTTCAGTTATTGTTTCTGGATCGGGTATGGGTTTACCCGATCCGTGTCTTCATCTTCTTCACTGAAACTCTTTTTTTCCTCAGAAACAGAGCTCCGGCGGAGCTCCGATTCGTCTGATTGATTAAGTGAATGTTTTGAAGAATTTTCAACTACAAAAATGTTTGTTTGATTGCATATGATCGATTTCTACTTTCAATTCGATTGATTATCCTAGTTTGAATATGATTTTCCTGAAATTGTAAATCAATTTTTTTTTCTCTGCACAAAGTTTGTGACGGACAGAATGACAAAAGTCATCACATAGAGGAGTCCCTTTGGTCGTCCAATTACAGTCCAATTAATTGTGTTGTATATGCTTACATCCATTCATGTCACCCGTTTCTACTTCTTCTTAACATGGTTTTCTATTAACGAATAATAAATCGATAATGACATTTTTTTTCCTTTCACGAGGCGGTAATAATAGGTTAATGAATGAACAAAGGTTAGATCCTACATGAAAATATTAATAGCTACCACTGCATTAGTATCACACTCTGCTACTTGTGACACAATTTATCGACTTTTCCGTATATCAAAACCTCCATCTCGCTTCCGATATGAATACGTGTGTAGATGGTGAAAAATAGAAGAGGGACAAAAAAATGTAAAAGGACTCTCTAAATATGCCTTGCCAAGAGGCGATTGCCTATTCAGACACATCTTTATAGCTCATAATACAACCTGTTCTGCAAGCTGAATATGCCCTCTATGAGTTCTCTCTTATAACTCCCGGTGGAGAGAATAATATCATAGTGCAATGCTAAATAACCCACCAACTCATAAAACCACCAATTTACTTCATGTCGACATCGCTTCGAATTCCTCGACATCAGAACTAAATTGCTCGCTGGTACTATGGTGGAGAATTAACAGAGACGCATCCTCATGGATTTCCTCTTAAGATACGACTCAACATCTGAGTCTCAATGAAAAACTCAGAAACATCGCGGCACTAGGCATGTCCAGATCTCTCTAAGAAGTATACAAAAACATAAACTTACTTAGCCAGGCCATAATCTAAACACAGAATGGCCTAGTGTGCCATGGCTAAGCAGAGCATGACCTAAAAATGTGCCATGACCCGAGTACACAAACATGCCATAATCGAAGTGGCGTGGCCTAACACGTCACAATAGGCGAAAGCCAAAGCCGTGACCATAAGGCCATGGCGCCATGAGCATGGTGCCACAAAATTGGCCTTGGACAAAGCCAAGGCCTTGGCCACAAGCCATCGCGCCATAAAAACTGGCCTTGACCATAAGGCCATGGCTCCATGAGCATGGCGCCAAAAATCTTGGCCTTGGCCAAAGCCAAGGCCGTGACCATCAAATCTTAGCGCCATATCCATGGCACCACATCTATGTGGCCTTGGCCAAGGGCCAAGGCCATTGCCATCAAGCCATGGCGCCACGAAATATTTGGCCTTGGCTAAAGGGCAAGGACGTTGCTATAAGGCTATGGCATATCATCCATGGCGCAACATCTATCTTGGACATAAAGCCACGACCACACAACTCTGCTTAGCTCAACACAAGTATGCAACATCTGCATACTACATGGGATATCAAAACATTACACGGGGGGGATAACTTTAAGGGTATTGGTTTGTCGGTCTACGACAGTTAGAAAGAAACTGATAGAGATGATGGACAGTTACAAGAAGGTGGTGCTGAGTGGACACGTTCAACACGACTCTAGCAGTTACAGAGCACAACTCATGTCCTTCACTCCTCCACTCTTCCACGGCTTCCACCTTCTCTGTAGAGAGATCAGGGTGAGTTCAACACTATAAATAGAGGCTTCCTCTATCTTCCAAGGCAGAACACCACAGAACAGCGAGAACACTCGAAAACACCAGAACCTCAGAGCAAACATACCTGAGTATTCAACACATTTCTAGCCTTGGAGATTTCCAGTCACTCTTACGACAGAGATCTTGAACTCTTACACCCAGAAATACACATCCTCAACCCGATCTCAAGTTTCTTTCAATGTTTCCCTCCCTAGATCAACCTCTATCCTCTCTGTGACCGAAGCAAGACTTGAACGGCCATTGACTTGGTTTAGGATTGTCTTGTTCGATTTTGATCTCGAGCACTACGAAAGTACCGAGAGATGGTACAATGTTTTTCAGGCAAAAACATTTGGCGACCACAGTGGGAGATCTATCTCTCGGTTTCAGAAGATTTCCTTAAGATGCATGAACTTGGAACGAGATCTAATGCTGAAAAACCTAACCCTCACATCGATACCCCAGCCTCAAACTCTACGACAACGGGCCCCAACAGCATTCATCCACCTCCAACCAAAACCCAAGCAAACAACAAGGAAGGGGAGAACCTGCTGGCAACCCCAAGCGTAGAAGAAGTGACCCAGCGACAAGACATCCTCGCCAACAAACAGGCGAATATCACTACTGCCCTGATGGAAATTACAACTTACCTCAAATCCATCGCAGAGAAGTTTCCAAACGTTCCCACCGTCTCAGCAATAGAAAGACATCGCACGAACGAAAGATGAATCACTTTGTGCAACAGTTTACATCCCTTGAGACTCACTACAAAAGCAACAGGAGAAGGCTACGGTTCAACGCCACAAAACCCCTACTTCATTAACCCAGAAGCTCTCGCGAGACTACACTACCTCCTTCTTCCCATCATATGATGGAACTGGCAACGCCCGGGAGCACGTTTCACTGTTCGTAGAATCCCTGAAGGAGTATGGGTACAGTCACGACTTGAGGCTAAACGAATTTTCAAAATCCCTTGTCGGGGAGGCCTACCAACGGTATACTCGCCTCATGCTAAAGGCCACTAGTACCTGGAGTGAGTTGGTGAATGCATTCTTTAAGGAATACCTCTTCGGAAAGGTTACACTTTCTGATCTGAGCAAGATGCATCAGAAAGCTGGTGAATGCCCAAACAATTATGTAAAGAGATTCAGGGAGAAAGCGCTCGGTTGTTGTGCCCCAGATATAATGGAACCTCAGCTGGTGGAAGTCTGCACCAGTACCATCTCCGCCATCTATCGAGCTCTCCTAGAGGACCTTCAGTTCCAGACTCTTTCCGAACTTCAGGAAACAACAGCACGATCAGTCATGATAATACCTACTTTGAAGGAGAAGACTCGATTCCTGAAGTATGGAAGATTTCATGAGGCCGACAAAACCCCCGTGCCTAAGAACTCGTTCTCGATGGATGATAATAACAAGAAAAGGAAAGCAGAAGAGCGCATCTCTGAATACAGAGTGCAGGACCCAGCTTCAACAATCTCGATGGTAAACTTAGCACAAACGCCAGAGGAAAGATTATGGCAACAACAAGATGGGATCAATCTTCTGAGCGACATCTCAGCAAGAGAGGCAAGGGAGCTGTTGGATTCCTGGATTCGAGACAAGTCGATAGAATTGCCTGATATTGTGAAATCTCCCACTCCCGAAGAAATGGCACATCATCGATGTTGTCATTACCACAGAAGGATCAGTCACGCCATAGTCCAGTGTTACAGCTTCAGACGCATCTCAGAGATCGTATCATTAAGGCTAAAGCACATTTTGATGAACTACATCGAAGGCCTCCATGCATCCAAACCCTTACCATCAATAAGAAGTCAGTAAATCAAAATGTGGAAAGCCTGATGCACCAATCGTGTGAAATGCTTTGCTTTTCAAAACCTCAACGCAAAGACATGTTTACGGCGCTGAACCACGTGGTATCAGGAAGGCGACCACCGTTCGGAGAAAGGGAGGCCCAACACCCGCCAACACAAAGCGATGCCTCAGTAGGATATGACTGGGGACTGTCAGCCAGGCAAGGTTGGGGACTCCTCACCACTGTGCGTTTTGACATCGAATTTCCCAACACACTTACGGACGCAGGGACGAATATTAATATTATTTCCGCCAAGACACTAGAGGCTGCAGGGATTTCACTACACGAAGTCGTCCACTCCCCAACGACGTTAGAAGATCCAGAAGGAAGATCAACATTGACCTATGGAAAAATAACTCTACAAGTGAAAGTGGTTGAGGTACAGACAGAGGCTGAACTCCATGTCGTCACACAAAGTTTGGAATACGACATGGAGTATCAGGAGACTACGACCCCACCAGGAGCCTCGAATCAGCCTGAAAACCTCTAAATAACAACAATGTCTCTGCATGGAGTATCAGGAGTCTCGACAGATTTCGAAGGGGAATCAGGAGGGACTACGCCCCCACGAGAAGTTGACGCTGCTCTAATCACAAGGTACGAGTGGATCGCAAACCCTGCTCAATACTTTAGAAAATGGGTAATCTTTTCCTCTAGTCGTGATGCCCTCAGCGTACTATTCAGTGGGTTGAACGTGGGAGACAGAAACACCAGAAGCAACCACCTCCCAATCACTCTCGAAAACCACCCCCAAACAGAAAGTTCCACAAACCCAGAGCTTCATCGACTAATAATAGAGACTTCAAAATAGGGGAATGGGTGATGAAGATAGCACGTCGGAGAGGAGACCGACCCAAGGGACCCTGCATAGTCGTCGGGTCTACATTAAATGGGTATTACAAGTTGGTTTCTGTCAAAGATGGATACAATGATACATCAACAATAAAGAAAGGATGGGTCGAAGCATATCATTATTAATCCTCGTAAAAAATATACGTAGATCTGTCATATGTAGTTAAGATATGAAACCTACCCCCTCATTGTCTTTAAAAATAATAATAATAGAAATTTTCTTCCTAAACCATAAATCCATAAACAAAACCGAAACACTCAGAAAAGACCAAACAACACGATAGTCCCATCTTTCCCACAAACATCTCTCATCTCATAAAGGACATCCCACTCCTCTTTGAACCTAACCTCCAATTCAGCAACCTCCTTTTCTTTCATGGCAAGTGCATCATCTGTGACAGCATCAACCTGAGCTTTGGAACGCTTCCACTGTTCGAACCTCTCCCGGAGCCAAGTTACGTTGAAAGATTGAGGCTCAGCAGCAACTATGGTATCCTCCCAATCCTGCAACATCTCTAGTTCAACTTCACGCATAGAGTAGTCACGCATCTCAACAATCCGCTCCAACAAGACTCCAACAAAGCTTTCTGCCAAAGTACGGTTTGCACCTTCACTATCAATATGCCCGAACCTGTTCCAAATACGCGTATACATGTCTTGGTATGCCTTTGGTACGACAAAACCACCAACTGCCACTTGGTTATCTCTGACTCTGCTCAGAAGGGGGAACGCAACGCCACGGTTAGGGTAGAGAGAACTCATCTCAGCGTCAATAGCCCTCATTTCGGCATCAATGGTGTCCTCGGAATCGGAAATCCCAATCTCTTCAGTAGCGCCATCGTCGACGATTTCTTCATCCACATTGTCCTCTGATAACTCAGGATTTTATCTACGAAAGTAGGGTCTGATCATAAAAAACGGAGGTCGTATGAGTTTTGCGTGACGATTTTCGTATAATGATGCAAATCTGAAATAACAAAAAAAGAAAAGAAATGCGAGGCACTCACCGTACTAGAACTCGTCGCCCGGCGAAAAGGTGAAGAATTATCGTTTCTCTCGAGTACCTCCTGATCTCCGCCATCAACATTTGAGGACTCCACGGGTTCATCGTCTCTTGGATGACTCTCCTACAAAGGGAATAACAGGATAAAACTCTTATCGACAAGGCTATGTATACTAAAAAAAATGGAATAACATTTGCAGAAGTATGAAGCTCATTACCATCATATCGACGTCCTGGTCATCATCATAAAGCTCATTTACCGCCGTCTGAGACACATACCCTCTAGGAAACTTCATCCTAGGTCCTCCTCTTCTAGTATATCTGGTAGGAGTTCCGTCAGCGAACTGGGGACCTGCAGCAGAACTCGCCTGTGGAAGAGTAACAAAGAGTGAGAAGTGGACGTTCAGCAGCTAACTGTACAAGCAAGCTACAATTAAGTCATCGTACCCGAGGAGGAACAACGGGAGCACCTTGGCCAATGCTCTGACCGCTTACGAAGCTGTGAATGACTTCGAGAGTGCTATCCTAGAACCTATGATACTCGAGAGTCATCCTTGTAGGTCTGTGAGAATGAGTGAAGGTAATGACATGACCAGGATAAAGAGACACATCAAGGGATGCACGCAGAACCTCTATAGAAGGCATCAGAAGCGACCTCGCAGGAACGTCTTGATAAAAACCCATTACTCTCGCCGCTCGGTCAATGTTGGCATTACCACCTCTTCCCCACGGAAGAAACCAAGGATATAACCAGGAGTGCTACTGTTGATGAAGATAGCCTGTCCCTCAGTAAGACCGTTCACTCCTTGAGATCCTAACCGTATCTCAACACAAGGCATGTCCGTGAAAGTCTTAGGCTGAATGATCCTGGAAAAAGAAATGGTGTACCATGGGTGAAAGTTAATGTTTTTCTCATCATCCAACAAATTCCCCAACTTCGGAGAAGTAATAGGTTTTCTGTTGACCCATTGCAAGATTCGGGGACTTTCATCTGAACCCTTAACCAAATAAGGAGCGTTGGTGGGTCTATGATTTCGGTAGCACTCCCGGAGTATTGCCTGGAAAAACGAAGTGTATAAGAAAGTACCAACTCTTTTAACACCAGGAGCTGCCGTGTCCCTGACGAAAGCCCCAAGATGAGCATATTGAGAACCGAGAAATAGACTAACGATAGGCAAACTCTGGCCGTGAGCAAGGAGGACAGCTAAAGGAACCACATGAGGCTTTAGTATGCCAACGGGATTATCAGCAAAAATATCCTTGGATAACCAAAGCACAAGGAATGCTGCAATGCAAATAGTACTGTCATAAGCATTGCCTGAAGGACTCGAGCCGCCTACATACCAGTGATGAGTCCACGCTATGTAGCTCTCGCTTGTAGTAGTCTTTTCAGGTTGCAGCTCTTCAATTTTCTCGTTCAAATCTGCAATCATCTTATTCTGATCTGACATGTAGATGTTCGAAATATTACCTAACATCGGAAGGTGATACAAGACGGCAACCGCCTCCAGAGAGATAGTGAACTCCCCCCAACTCATCACAAAGGTACTGCTCGCTTTGCATCAACAAAGGAGGAAAGTAACAATGGCACCGACGTCCTTATTTATCCTCAAGTTTCTAGTAGCCTTCACTGCACAGAAGGTACCCGCTCGATTTAAATTTGGCCGAACTTGCTCATTTGTCAAAATAAACTCGTACCAAGCACAACATTGAATCACAGGAATTGCAGAAGTTTGAAATCAACGGGTACACCAACACATGCATTAGACTCCAGACGAAACCTGATGGTCTCACCCGGCATCACTGTGAATGAGTCATCAAGATCTCTCTGATTGAGAATCAAACAAGCTGAGAAGTCTCCACGCTTAACGATTACACTTGGGTTTATGATGATGGGAGCATATGAGAAGCCATCAGTACACCTAGGGGTCCTAGCAGCAGAGACACGAACATAACGATGACTGGAAACTGCTTCTTCATCATCACCATGCTTTCTCTACAACACATGGACAATTTCAAGTAAGTTACCACGCATACTCATGCATATGTTAGTAACTACATTTATAACACGCGTACTTCCCCAATAACATGAATAGTATTGTATCCACGTATACACATATATATACACTGTAGGACATATGTGTGTACAAAATAATAAATATACATGTGTAAGGCGCCACAAACACTTGGCCTTGGCCGTAAGGCTATGGCACCACTATTTTAGTACGGCCCTATATATATATATGCATAGGCGTAAAAAAAAACGATAAATAAAAAAAACCTAGTTTACCTTGTTGCTCCTCGTTGTTGCTCCACTCGACGACATGACGAACAAGGATTGATAAACACGGTTAAAGAAGATAAATAAGAGAAAAGAAGAAATACTGCTCTGGTGAAATCTCTTAATCTTCCTTTTCTCCCTCTGTGGAAAGTTTAACCTAGGCATGTATGTATATACACACAACCAAATCCTAACGCTAGTAGGACTTCTAAAAAGGAGGAAACATACATATGGCCCAAGGCCCGTGGTACCTTAAAAGACGCCACCTCGATATTCACGCCAGCCCTAGGGCTGGCATTAGGAATGCGGCGCACAATGGCGCCGCATAAAAAATAAAAAAAAATTACGGCGTGGCCACCATGGCGCCACGGCCACGCCCCTACCCATCTTCCACGGCGCCCCGGCCATGGTGTCAAGGCCGGGCCTCGCCTATACTGTTGGCTACCACACCCCATTCATTAACCTTGTCACTTGCAAAAAAATTACCACATGCTTTTCGCATACAAGCTTATTCTCAGTATTTATTCATGGCCATTAACACTAAAATTTGATCCTTTGTAAGCCTCTATTAACATTGAGTGAAAAGACCTAAGGCCATTGGAACTGCTCTCACCATCCAATGCTTAGTATGAAACATTACTGTTCCACACTAACCAGGGGACTTAATGTAGATGGTGAAAAATGGAAGAGGGACAAAAAATGTAAAAGGACTCTCTAATTATGCCTTGCCAAGAGGCGATTGCCTATTCAGGCACATCTTTATAGCTCATAATACAACCTGTTCTGCAAGCTGAATATGCCCTCTATGAGTTCTCTCATATAACTCCCGGTGGAGAGAATAATATCATAGTGCAATGCTAAATAACCCACCAACTCATAAAACCACCAATTTACTTCATGTCGACATCGCTTCGAATTCCTCGACATCAGAACTAAATTGCTCGCTAGTACTATGGTGGAGAATTAACAGAGACGCATCCTCATGGATTTCCTCTTAAGATACGACTCAACGTCTGAGTCTCAAAGAAAACCTCAGAAACATCGCGGCTCTAGGTCTGTCCAGAGCTCTATGAGAAGTACACAACAGCCTAAACACACTTAGGCAGGCCATAATCTAAACACAGAATGGCCTAGTATGCCATGGCTAAGCAGAGCATGACCTAAAACTACGCCATGACCCGAGTGCACAGACATGCCATAATCGAAGTGGCGTGGCCTAACACGCTACAATAGGCCAAAGCCAAGGCCGTGGCCATAAGGCCATGGCGCCACAAAATTGGCCTTGGCCAAAGCCAAGGTCGTGGCCACAGGCCATGGCGCCACAAATCTTGGCCTTGGCCAAAGCCAAGGCCGTGGCGCCACGTTCATTTGTCCTTGGCCAAAAGCCAAGGCCGCGACCATCAAATCATGGCGCCATATCCATGGCACCACATCTATGTGGCCAAGGCCATTGCCATCAAGTCATGGTGCCACGAAATATTTGGGCTTGGCCAAAAGGCCAAGGACGTTGCTATAAGGCTATGGCATATCATCCATGGCGCCACATCTATCTTGGCCATAAAGCCACGGCCACACAACGGCGCTTAGCTCAACGCAACTACAAAACATTTGCATACTACACGAGATATCAAAACATCACACGGGGAGATAACTTTAGGGATATTGGTCTGGAGGTCTACGACAGTTTGAAAGAAACTTATAGAGATGATGGACAGTTACAAGAAGGTGGTGCTGAGTGGACATGTTCTACACGACTCTAGCAGTTACAGAGCACAACTCATGTCCTCCACTCCTCCACTATTCCACGGCTTCCACCTTCTGTGTCGAGAGATCAGGGTGAGTTCAACACTATAAATAGAGGCTTCCTCTATCTTCCAAGGCAGAACACCGCAGAACAACGAGAACACTCGAAAACACCAGAACCTCAGAGAAAACATACCTGAGTATTCAACACATTTCTAGCCTTGGAGATCTTGAACTCTTACACCCAGAAATACACATCCTCAACCTGATCTCAAGTTCCATTCACTGTTTCCCTCCCTAGATCAACCTCTATCCTCTCTGTGACCGAAGCAAGACTTGAACGGCCATTGACTTGGTTAAGGCTTGTCTTGTTCGATTTTGATCTTGAGCACTACGAAAGTACCCAGATACGGTACAATGTTTTTCAGGAAAAAACAACATGTTCACTTAATTCGTGACTTAAAAAAACATCTAATCTTATTAGAATACGTCAATCATGCAATGGTTATACACAGTAGAATATGGACGATAAAGGAGTTCCTATATATCAAGACTAACCAGCCAACGATTCACAAGTTTCAGAATTCCGATTACATCCCCAACCAATATAAGAATTAGCTACTAATGGATTTCTGAAAGATCATGGAAATAAATATAAGAGAAGAAGAAGAACATGTTACGTTTCACCCATATTCCTTGAGTCTTGTGTTGTAGAACGTGAGCAAAGATGTCTCTTTAGGAAGCCTTCTTGTATACCTCCAACAATTATAAGGCTTAGAAACTTAGAATCTCATTGGATCCAAGTTTCTCTATTTAGAAATAAAAATGGATCCACACGTGTCCAAGAAATTTGTTATAGTCGTCATGGTCCTTCTCCTCAACCTTGACCACTTTTTGAACCTTCACAAAACTCGACACTTTGCCTGAAAATTTTAAAAAGTCATCATGGTCTTAATTGGAAACCATGATGACTTTTCTTGTAGCTCAACACATCTTTCTTTTTGATTGTATTGTCCATAACTTTTTCATCCGACCTCGTAATGATTTCATTATTTCTCCGTTGGATCCGTCTATGTTCTAGACATAGGCAAAAACTTTGAATATGGACGATAACTTGGTATGTGCTCATTCTTCACTAGTTGTTCTTCACTTCCTTGTACATTTTTGTCGTAATGAACTCTTTTTTTCTCCTTTGGTTGGATGGACCTCAAAACTCCTAAAGAACTCAAGAAAAATCAAAGCATAACGATAAAATACTAACAAGAAACCAATGAATTAGAGTATCAGAGTAGTGCAAGTAATGCACCTATCATCTTACTTTCACCTGCAACGAAGAAATTAAAAAAAAAAAAAAACGACAAAAAAGAAGAAGAAGAAGAACAAGCAAGATATAAATCAACCATATATTAAATTGCAGAAAATCAGAAAACAGGGAGGATATATAAACATCTATCAGCCTTGAAATATTGAAGATAAAGCGGACTGATGGAATCAAGAGCTAGGCTAAGAAGATAAAATCGATCAAAGAAAAAGCAAAAACATTCTTCTTCAGAAGACTCGTACAATGGAAAGCAACAATTAGTGCATTCATCAGAAAGATCATGTTCATATATAAAGTGGCATGGGACCAAAATATACCCCGGTTAGCCTATCCGTAATCAATGTGGTAGTTGGATAAAGCGATTGGAAAATGGTATGCCACAACAAGTGAAGAAAAGATTAAGGAAAGATCAAGACCGACAAGGGACATGTTTGAAAATGAGGGGATACCAAGTACGCCATCAACTTTTAAGTTCGTGAACCTGTTTGATTGGTTTTACTTGAAAGATCTCACAAATCATTATTCAAGTTATAACATGAGATGAGTTCTTTGTCCAAGAAGTGAATTTCAACAAAGAAAAGTCTTTGTAATCTCTAAGAGATGAATTCACTCGAAGGTTAAACCAACGCACTTCTTTCCAATTACTTTAATTATATCAGTCAGAGAAAATATAATGCGAAAGGTAAAGTAATGCAAGACACCAGAAATTTTGTTTACGAGAATCCAACAGAAAAACCCCGGGACCTCGTCCATTCGAACACACACAGTACTAAGACGCTACAAAACGCTAGCCTACTATCATACTTCGAACTGGGACGTACTTGAGACCGAATTAAACCCTCAAAGAAATTTAGTTACCTTTGTGCATCCACGTCTCTTGGCTTCAGTAAGAACCTATGCGCTTGATTCCCTAAGCTAACGTCCTTCATAGCTTAAGAGTTGTTCCACGATGCTTCGTGAAGGCTACGCTACTCTGCCTCTAACACGATGCCTGGTTTTGGATTTTCTTTAGATTATTCAATCAAGGTTAAGAGAAATCGAATAATCAATATCAATGAGGGCTTATTGATCTATCCTAATTGATTTTATCTCACAACGTTGACGAACTAAATTCTAGGTCTAGTTCGTGATCGTTGCAGAACTCATAGGACTTAATCTTACTGAAAATAGCCTTACAGAGTTTCTATCAAATCTCGGTCTTGATGATTGATTGTTTTAGTACAATACCATCGACCTAAGATACAAGATCATGATGCTCAAATCGGACCTGTCCTTCACGATCTTCAAGTGAAGTCTTTCAATAGTCGTAACCTAATAAAACGTTTCGAGATGACAACTAACCTTTGCACAAGGATAAAAAATAGTGTGTAGAGGGAGGTCATATATATATGTCAATCATCAAGGGAGGTCTTGATTAAAGTTTAAGCAACTTTTGAGTAGGACGCAAGTAAGTTCACGAACAAATATCTCCATGACTCGCGCAAAAGTCCAACCCAAACTTCTCGAACCGCATAGAACCAAAATGGCTTAAGGTGTTGAAAAGATTCACCTTGGTGTATAAGAAGGTTGTGCCAATATATATATATATATATATATATAAATCATATAGACCGTGCACATGGTTAGTATTAGGTACGCGAACTGAAAGACCAAAACGTGGACAAGAGTTTCCTAACACAGTATGGTTTTGTAATAGGTACACGAGCCATGTTTTTAACATTTAGTTTTGTTTAGGTTTCACAGCCATAGTTCGTGATTGGTACACGAACTATATTGACATAATCAAGTTCATAAGCTTCTGACTTGAACCTGTTCATGATAGGTATGTGAACCATTATGTCGGCTGAGTTCATTAACTTTTCTCACCACCAAGGTTCTTGATAGGTGCGCGAACCTGTTGGGTACTCGGTTTCAGAACTTAACCTGATTCCACTTCTTAGTTCCAAGTATTTTAAACACCAAGGTGTAAACCATCGTGTCAAGACTCAAAGAACTATCTTTCGTTCCTTCTTATAGGAATCAATACATACAACGTCATCGACTATTAAATTGATAAAATGGTAGATACAAAATCGAAGAATAATTCTTATTGACCTTTTGACAAGAGGACGATAAATATCAAGTGAATAAGCTTCGCTTCAATCTTCATATGGTCTCGTCCCAACACCTAGTCTATCCAAGTCCGAGAATGATAGGCTAAATCAAGGATTGCGTTCTGGTAACTAAACTTGCCAACTGACTTGATATACCAATGCCAGTGGTTTTAACCGAGCTATGATCTAACAATGTTAACATCAAAATAAAATTTCCCTCCAAATATCAAATACTAAGCATGAATATTTCTGCTATTAAAAAAAGGTAGAATGTGCACACCAAATACTAAGCATGAGAATTTAGGCTACTTAGAGATCATACATGGTCCAAGCTCGCTATCTTTATAAGAATAATAATGTAGAAGCACTATGCATAACTTAATACCTGAGTCCTTATGTATCACGAGATCAAGAAGCTTTCGCTTCATGATTCTTATAAACAACTCCTTGGCCTTTAAGTTTAGGGTGGCAAGTTGTAACCTATTCCACCATATTGAAGTTGTTCTTCAACTATTGACGAGGTAAGATTTAACGTTAGCTACCATTCAGATGTAGGTTGTCTAGATTATAACAACTACACGACCATTGTTCACGTGTATCTAGTAATCATATAATATATCAGAAGAAAAATATTAGTGGTCAAATACAAATAAGATTGGTGAATTAGTGATTTATACTCGAAAACTGAGATATATCATCAACTTTTCCAGCTATAAATTATGTTCGTTAAACTTTGGAGAAAAGAGAGTAACAGAAGAAATTGATTAAAAAAATCGATATCCTATACCAACTAACAATTAGGATAAAAAAACAAAACATCTGAAGATAATCCATAGAATAAGTTAAAATGATTGCAGTAGATTACTGTATGTGGATTTCTCTATTTGTCGAACAAACTATTCTTAACTTTAATTTGTATAGTGGATTGCAACCCTTTTGTACGTTAGAAGCAAGATAGTTACAAATGAAAGGGTGAAACACTATGTAGGGGTATAAATCTAGCAAGACACGTGTCCGCATCAGAAGGAAGAAGCGGTGTAACATCGAGAGAAGTATGAAGCACCAGATAACCACGAGACGTCATCTCAACAATAACTCATCAAAGCGAGAAGGGAAAGAGAACTAAGAAGAGAGGAAGGCCCTGAAAGAAGGAGGCGAGGAAAAAGTAGCACTCTCGGAACCATCTCGGAAGGATCACCGACTTACTCGACAATACCTGACACCCACGATTGAGTATATTGTCCTATTAGTTGTCATCCACTACTCGGCTAGGCCTATATAAGGCGAGCTCGAGCTCATTTGTAGGGGTTGGGGTTTTTTGTTAAGTGTAGAGTTTCATTGAGGAGAAAGAGTCTAGGTTAGTATTCTCTCCATGAGGCTTAAGTAAATGTCTAATTATGTATGATCAAAGTATTATACCATTTATATTTATGAATACCAAGCTTTATTTTACTGTACATGATTATGTTATCTTTGTGAGGTTTGATTAGTCTTCTCGTATGGTGTTCTCGTTCTTGAGTCACACACAATCCTATGGTTTCGATGATTCTCCTCATGGCTGTGGAGTACAAGGTCCTTAAGCAGATTTTGTACACACACACACTAGATCAATAAAACCAAGTGAAAAGGAGGGGATACCAAGTAGACCATCAACTTTTGAATTCGTGAACCTAATTGATTAGAACAATCAATATTCAAACAATAACCCGAGTCAAGTTCTTTTTCAAGATCCGAATCCCTAACAAGAATGAGTTCTCGTAGATCTCAAAAGATATGGATTCACTCGAAGGTGGAATCAACAAACTTGCAATACTTTAATTATATAGAACAGAGACAATATAATGCAGAAGACAAAAGTAAAGCAAGACACCAGAAGTTTTGTTAACGAGGAAACTACAACCAGCAGAAAATCCCCGGGACCTAGTGCAGATTTGAACACACACAGTATTAAGCGAATACAGACGATGGACGACTATCAGGCTTCGGACTTGAATGTATAGATACTGAATTAACCCTCCAAGCAACTCAGCTACCATTATTCTCCTACGACTCTTGGTTCCCGCAGAAACCTACGCAGTTGATTCCCCTAGCTGATGTCCTTTACAAGCCTAGGAGTTGCTCCACAGTTCTTCGTTAAGACTAGCGCTACCGTGCCTCTAACATGACACCTGGTTGTACTCGATTTGTCTTTCAACAAAGAATGCGATAGGTGATATCCTTTAGACTCAAAGTTAAGGTTAATAGAAATTGATATACTAATTAGGGATTGATCTATCCTAACTAGTTTTACCTCATAAAACATGAAGAATTTGATAAACAACTAATTCGTGAATTGCGTTATGGAGCTTCTATGACTTATAACACCGAGTGCTGCAGCCATATAAAGCTTCTATCAAAATCTTTGGTCTTTAGTGATTATATGACCGCAACATAATCGACCTAAGATACATGATCAAGAATATTAATTCCAACCTGTGCTTAACGATCCTCAAGTAAAGTCTTTTAATAGTCGTAGGCCAATAAAAAGGCTTCGATATGACGACCAACCTTTATGTAAGGATGCAAAAATGTGTAAATGATTGAGTTGTATCTTGCAGAAGGTCGTCTATTTATATTGATCATCAAGGGAGGCTCTGCTTGAAAGTTAAGCAACCTTGAGTAGGGTTCAAGTAGGTTCTCGAACTTGAAAAATCCATGAACTTATTTGGAGGTCCAACTCAATCTTCTTCTACCCCGTTGGTAAAATAGCCTAAGGTAGTGAGAAAGATCGCTTTGACCTAAATGAAGGATATGGAAATGGCTTAGCAAGTAAACCATGCAATTGGGTTCGCGAAAACACGTGAACGAGTAAGACTAATTAAAGTGGACAGGAGTTCCGAAAGGCCATATATGAACGCAGTTAGGTAAAACTTAAAGAAAAGTTTTTTCCTTCGGGTGAACGTGAACGTACTCATGGTGTGACAGTTTGAGATCAAGAATTTCTGAAACTCTATATGAACGCGTTCATGTTTTTCACTCCAGAGTTCATGAATTTTCCTACAACATTAGGCTGTTTGGTACTAATTACAAAACAAACTCTATTCCCATTTGGTTTTTAAATATTGGTCACTATGGGATATATCATATGTGCCAAGACAACTAGTCTTTGATCCTTCAAGATAAATATATACAATACCAACGACTATATGTTCAATGGAAACATTAAACGCGTTCATGGCTGTCACTCCAGAGTTCGGAATTTTCCTATAGCACTAGGCTGTTTGGATAATTACAAAACAAACTCTATTCCCACTTGGTTCTTAAACATTGGTCACTGTGGAAAATAACCTATGTGCCAAGAGAACTAGTCTTTGATTATTTAAGATCAATATATACAATATCATCGACTATTATAATTGATAGAACTGGTAAATACGAAACCAAGGAAAACCTTTCTAACCTTTTGATGAGAAGACGATAAATATCAAGTGTGTAAGCTTTGATCTTCAATATTTAAATGGTCTTTGTCTCGAATACTAAAACTATATATCCTAATCCTAAGAACTTGACAACTGACTTGATATACCAACGCAAGTGGGTTCAACCGAGCAATGTTCTAACACCAAGAGTATCAAGTGTAACAGATGAAAAACCTCAGCTTCACATGTATTATTGATGTAAACGCGGTTATCATATATACCAAGTGGAATCAGTTTAAGAAAATCAGTATCAGTATTGTAAAATGAAGATACAAGAAAGGTTTGAAAATTTGTATAATGTGGATCGGCACCACCAAATTAATTAGAGTCGATACGAAATGATGTTGCATCGATGCCAATTTTTCTAGAAAAATCACTACAAATGGTGAACATGACAACCAATTGTTTGTTATGCATTGATTTTCAGCTGTACAACCATATTTATCTTAGTGGATTTCACAATGGATTATGTCCTAGGATATTTCATGAGAATGTGTTTTCCTCAACAAAAATTGCTTTTCTCATGCTTTTACTTCCATTCTTGTGCTTATAGTGATGGATATTTGGAAAACACAAGATGTTGAAGTTATATATGTATTTTTTTCGAACAGAAGAAAACATAGATCATTAATTAAAAGAGTATTGTACATCAAAATCTAAATGAGAAATTAATAACTCAGGTGGATTAGACCACGTTCCTCGTCTAGACTAAATTTACAAACTACGTTTGCTAAAGCCTCAACAGATTTGTTATAACACCTTACCAATAAACATGAACACAAGACCAAGATATAGTAGAATTGTTACACATTTGTATACAGTTGTAAAGAAGAGGAAAACTCTGCCAAGGAGGAAGAGGTTTTCGCTAATGGAGAAAGTTACAAATACCCTAGTAATTTAAGTAAAAGATAACTTCATTCAAGCTGTTGGAAATAACTAGATGCATAACTTCAGATTGATTTGGAGTTCTATTTGACAATCCTTTAGCTACCACAAAGTATCCTGTATGATCTCGTATTACCAAGTCCAGCTCGATAATATTTAGGATTGAAAGCAGGGTCAACATCTATCTTCAAAAAATGTTAAAGATAAGAAATAATATCTAACTAAAATAGTAGTATCACTATATGCAGTGAGTTGGTGAAAGTGCAAATATGCATTTATGTTGTGGATAACTACATTAGAATAAAATGACATTTATGTTTCCAAATAGAATTCAAAATGCAAGCAATGTTATGAATAGTTTTAGTTCATTGATGTATGCTAATATAAGTATCTTTAGATTGCCAAGTACAAACCTAACCAACAAAGTGTCGTTGTTGATTAAACCTTGATAAAGTCGATGAACAAAGTATCTCCAGATAGCAATAGAAAAAGGGAATTAACATTGAATATGATCAAAATCTTCAAGATGGTTGTTGCAGAGAACACAATTTGAAGAATTAATGGTTGTTTGATGAAACAAACGAGTCTCAACTGGTAGATAATTATAAAATTTCTTTCATAGAAACAATTCAAGCTAATACGACGTGTGAATCTTCTAAAATTGAAGCTAGAAAATAAGAGATAATGTAGCGGCAGAAATATTATGTGATTGTTGAGCTTCCCAAAGATGATTATAAGTTGATTTGAAGTAAAAATCCTGCAGTAGTAAGTGTCCAAACTAAAGAGCTTTGTTGATCTAGCTGAACATGGATAATGAGTATAAATTTACTTGAGAAGAACTGAATAACTGTCTGAGCAAAGAAGCATTATTCCACTGACCTATAGTTGGATCAAAACGTTGCAACACCCATTGATAACCACTAAGAAGCAATTGAGTCCCATCTTGCATAGGAGAACTAAAAATTTGTTATCCAATTGTGAGTCCAAATATTTGTTATATCACCATTACCAACCTGCCAATTTGTTGTTTTAAGAACAATCTCAAGACCGTGTACAATGCTTTGCCAAACCCAACTAGTATTAGATGGGGAAGATAGAGAATGAGACTTCAAATCATGCAAAGGGAAGTACTTGCCTTTCAAAACTTGAGCCCGAAGAGATTCCTCATTGTATAACAGGTTCCAAGCTAGTTTCGCCAAAAAATGCTGAGTGTTCTTGAGTTGCTTCAAACCAAGAAATCAGATGAGGACTGATGATTATTATTGTAGTTTTGCCACCAATACTGTCTTTGAATTATGTTTATTTGATTAATAGTTGTATCTAGCAATTTTAGCACATGCATTTGATACATACCCATTGTACTAAGAACCGTTTTAAGTTGACTTGTTTTACCTGCTTGAGGGATAAATTTACTTTGCCATCCCTACAGTTTAATACTCATGTTATCCATAATCCCTGACTATCTTGGAGACCGGGTAATTCTTTCTCTGTCAAATCTTGTTATGATGCAATTGAATTGGATGGTTTACTTAGATTTTTATGGAATCCTACCATTCCACAGAAGGTAATCTTTTTTCACATGTTGCTTATGTTACAATGCCGATAAACTTAGAAATGTAATTATGGTGAATGGTTGTATCTTATGTACTAAGGCTGCTGAGTCTAATACCCATTTATTTCTGCACTGTGAGGAGACAATGAAACTTTGGATTTTTTTTTCAAAAGTTTCAATCAGTATGGGTTTTCAGAAATGATGTCAGGTCTACCATATGGGAATGGCACAAGAAGAAAGGTAACTCTATACGTCAGAAATTATGGGGTTTGATCCCTTCGCTATATGGTGGACAATTTGGAATGAGAGGAACAAAAGAACGTATCAAGGCAAATGGAAAACTTCTGATCAACTCTTGGATGAAGTGAAGTGTTTCCTTTACAACTGGTCCTATTGGAACGAAGAATTTTGAAGGTCTATCTCTCACCGTGATTCTAAGCAATAGGGATGCTGTTTTAGGACCCTTTTGATGAGATTTTATTCCTTCTTTCTGTTTACTTTTCGCTGTAATTGCTACTTTGTAGCTTCTTTGCTTTTGCCCTGTCTTACCACTACTTTGTGGTAATTCGGCATTTCACTTTCAATAATATAGCCCTTTTGCGAGTAAAAAATAAAATATATAATGCCTTGACGATGTCGGTGTCTAGATATGTGCATAAGTTAATGAATGCCCAAATGCTTTACACCTACACCCGTACATGTTAGAAATGTTATTCTTAGGGCAGTTCCTACGGATGTGATAAATTGTATGAGTTTGATTGTCCAGGTGGAGGGGCAAACGCTGTTTGCCACTACGGGAAAACTAAGTAGCGGCATAACAACGGCCGTAAGGTTTACTACAGGCCGTGCAGCTTTAGTAGGACCGCTGGCGGTCTACATTAGGCCGCTCGGTCTATGGTATGGTGTTAAGGTTTCTCTATAAAACCCACTGATGTCTCAAAAGTTTCATCATATATTTTTCATATTTATATCTATCACTTGGACCGTAACGTTAACCGACAATTAAAGTCTTAAAAAAAAGAGAACATTTATTAAATACCCCTATAATTTCAAACCCAAAAATTTAACCTTATTTAACTTTATAAATACCCCTACTATAATTTCATTCCTAAACTACCCTCTCTTATGTAATTCTTTCTCATTCTATTCTACATAATATTTTTTTATTTCAAAAACACAAAAACTGTTATACCACCACCTCATACCATCTAGACCATAACCAACACCACCTTCGCTACCACCACCACTATCGCGACTCCACCACCAACAACCACCACCTCCGCCACCACCACCACTATCGCACCTCCACCACCAAAAACCACCACCTCCGCCACCACCACCAACCACCACTACGACTTCCTCCACCAACCGCCACCGCCACCAACCACCACAACCATGACCCCCTCCAGCAACCACCATCACCACCTTTCGCCGCCACCACCAACCGCCACCAACAACCGCCACCACTACAACCTCCTCATGCAACCACCACCACCTGCACCACCAACAACCACCACCACCTTTCGCCGCCTCTAGCAACCACCACCTCCCTCGCTACCGCCGCCGCCACCACCGATAGATTACAGTTCAACATGACTTTCTTTACACCACCAGATTTTGGTGTCTAGTTGCAAACTGGACACCATGATTGTATGAACATGAACCCTGTGCACACCAGATTTTGGTGTCTAGTTGCAAACTGGACAACATTTTATGTGTCTAGTTGACAACTAGACACCATGATTGTATGAACAGGAACCCTGTGCACACCAGATTTTGGTGTCTAGTTGCAAATTGGACAACATTTATGTGTCTAGTTGCCAACTAGACACCATGATTGTAGGCAACAAGACTCCTGTGTACATCAGATTTTGGTGTCCAGTTGCAAACTAGACCACATTTTATGTGTCTAGTTGCCAACTGGACGCCATATTTTGCCAATTTGACATACACGAATAAATGAACCTAGCGTGAGTCGAACACGCATCTTCTGACATGGAGTCAGTCGTGCTACCATTGCACCACAGATTCTTCATAAGGGGATAGAAACACACCAAAACAAAAAAACACACAAAGAAATTCTTATAACACAAACAACATCAACTCTGGAGCTGAACTCCTACTCTTGAAATCAGGAATATAACTTAATCATCAAAACAGACCATAGTCTAACATCAAAATACTATTCGTAACCAAATTTATTTCATTTTCTTGGAAGCTAAAAGAATGGCTTGTTACCCGCACAAACTCCAACATGAACCCAAATGAAGAAATTCAATAAATAAGTGATACAAATTACTTTCAAAGTACATTATCAATAAGACAAATTAGTCAAGCACATATTCAATAAAGTGGTCGAAACATCTCCTGTGTATTCTAACAGATGAAATTAGTATTGGCCTACATATGTGGATCGTTAAACATGCAAAACAATGTTACCTCTACCTGTCCGGTGTAAACATAAAAATGCATCAATGTTTATCAACAAAAAAGCAGATCATATGACTGCATTTACACTAACCTTAGGCCAGGTGTGCTCGAACCACTTGGTACATGCAAACTTCCGCAATATTGGTCTGCAAATCCAATTACGGTATGCCACATAGCCTTTTTTCCTGACACTTCCAATTCTTCACCATAAGACAAATTCAGTTAGAAACAAATCATACTAGAAGTCATCAAATCCTAGCTGCAATTCACATCGAAACTACTCCCATATACAAGTAAGCATAAATTTTTTTTAAAAAAATATAAGTTAGTCGGATCAAATCTATGAGGCAAAGTGTAAAAAACTGACTTCTTAACTCTTGAATCAAACCCCAAATTCATAAACGACATCTATTTAACAACGAATTGTACGCCGAAAATCTGAAGACAAAATGCAAGGTGCAAAAACTGTTACGAACAGAAAAGCAAAATGCAAATCCACCATTTAATTTTTAAGAAAGTGCAATTCATGGCTGCGCCCCCTCGTGAGAAATATATTCAATGCGACAAACCAAGAAAACTAATTCATACAACTTAGAAGTACAAGCAAATCAAACATAACAAGCAAATTCATAGAATACCAACTGACGAACAACTGACGTACAATTTTGCTGGAACAGTTTAGAAAGATTAAATGGTTGCGATTGTGAGGTTAATTGGCACCAAATTTGGAAGGAACAGTATGTGTTGGATTAGTTCGGTCAAGAGTTGAGAAGAAATTGACCGGTGAGGTAGCCTAGCCATGGTCATGAAATGAAGTATGAATGTTGTTAAGAACACAAAGTGGATAAAGATTGAGGTTTGCATAAGGATGCAAATAGTTTGCACAAGGAAATGAATGTTTCAGAGAATGTCGTGGTGATTTTGGATGTTCAAGCCGGAGTTCATGCTCGGGCAGTTTTTGGTTTCTCTATACGCATTTCATATTCTTTGAGTCCATCGGAGACGCTATTAACAACAAAGACAAGTATGGCAAGCATTTGACATGTGATTGTGGGTAATTTATCTAATCAGGTCAAAATGAATGGGAAACTCAGTTAAACACAATTCACTTAAAAGGGGAAGAAGGAGAAACCACTAGTACCGTAAAATGGGCAGCACAGTGCTACCATTCCCACACCCAATCTCCAAAACCTTGGAATCTTTATCACAATCAAGTAATTTTGGAAATTTTTTCAGTAAATACCTCCTTTCCCGCAACAAACATACCCAAAAATGAATTATTCAGCTGAGGCTTCCAAAAAAAAATCTAGAAAAATTATTAGAATCAAGCAAGTAAAAATGAAATGGGATAGAGAGAAGAATAGGATAATAATACCTTGAAGAAATTTCCAGAATAGTGACGACTATGGAAATTTTGCCATGCCTCAGAATCTATTGGAATAGATGAAGAAGGAAAGGGTTCGAGATGGTAACGAAGAGAAATGTCGTTTTCGATTTCTTCTCTGAGATTTTCCCACTCGAAATCTTTAGAAAAATGTCGTTGTAATGCTGGTGGTGATCGTCGTTTTAATGGTGGTGGTGGTTTGAAATTGTAGAGGATGAAGGCGATGATTACAGTAGAGAAAGTTTTCAGATCTAAAACTTTATTAAATATCTACCAACATATAGGGATATTAATGGAATTATAAAAATATCCGGATCCAACCCACTTCAATTTTAACCCTTATAAGGTTAATTGTGAAGGCCCAATGAAATGAGGGGCTTTTATTCAATTTCCTCTAAAAAAAATCGACATTTCTTTACAAAGGGATAGTGTTTAGTCATGGTTAGGTACACAGATGATGAATATGCCACTATAATTAGAAGTTGGGCTTTCATTTATGTACGGAGAGATCTTAGAACTCTTCGCGTATCTGCAGGAAAGATGTGGGACCAAGTGATGACAAGGCTCAATCTCCTCAATGGAAACCCAATCGAAGAACTTTACCAGCAATCCAGAGACGGGTTAGGGAAACTGGAAATGTGGTTAGGGAGTACATTGCTTTGCAGAGAAATTTGTACCGAAGCGAGGTAGGGCAGCTAACAAGAGGTACTGTCGAGACTATGGCAAGAGACGCTTATTTTGCTACGCATGGAGAAGACTTCCAATACTACAACTGCTATCTTATCTTCATGGAATTGTTACCTTGGATGGACCCAGAAGTGGGTCTTCAAGATCACTTGAACGATCGTTTTTCTGATGACGACTCAGAAGATCAAGAATAAAAAGTTGTTGTAATGGTTTTGTGAGTATATCACTTTTAAGCCCTTACACGAGACCAACCTCGTCCAATGGCAGTGCGCATTGGTTGAAAGGAATGCAAGTAAGAATCTTCACCAAAGATAAAGGCCTGTGTTAGGCCAGAACCTACGGCACTTTATTTAATACTGTTTTCGACGAACTTTTCTCAAGACACATAACGATTAATAAGAAAACACTTTAGGAGACGGTAATGTTGTTCGTACTTGAATTTCTTTCCTTTACATCAATGCCATTCCTTCAAATTCCTCGCCAGATTTTCATCATTAGTATCTTCTGGAAAATGACCTTTGATCAATCTCCCCAACTGCATAAATTCGTGGACTCTCTGGTGTATTTTTCTCCAACGCGACCACAACGTATTCTGATCACGTGCAACTTTGGAAGTACGTCTATCTAATTTGAATTTTTCACTGACATAAATCTTCATCCCACGTAAACTTAGGACGAGGTTTAGGTGCAACTAGTAATGAATCTAGAGGATTTGCGGGTTTTTTGGGTGCAAGTTGTTTTTTAGGCTTAGATGACGAAGAAGAGGAAGTTGTGGAAGATTTGCATTGCTTAACTACTGGGTTACCATAGTGTCTAGGAGGAGTAGGATTCAATCTCTTAAATGGAGGAGGAGTGAACAAATGAGGAGATGTCGATGAAGGTTTAGTGTAGTAGTAGTTGTGGACTAATTTTTCAGTTACGCTCCGAAATTTCGGTGATGCTAGAGGAGTACCGAGTAGAATAAAGTTTGGAGGAGAAGATGGTGGAGGTGAATCCGATGATCGACTAGCTTGGGAAGATGATACATTTGACATAACGGAAAAATGGATGAATTCGGATGAAATAGACAAAAGATTTAAGAGTATTCAAGTAAGTTGTGAGTGAATGAAAATGAAGTCGAAAATTGAGTTTATATAGAATTTTGGAATGAGAAGAGTGGGAGGGAGCGTAAAAACTGATACACGAATGTAGAGCCGAGCGGCCAACATTAGGCCGCGCTCCCTAAGTTGCACCAAGCGGCCTAGTTTGGGCCGCTCGGCCGTTGTTACGCCTCACCGGACAAACCAATATATATATATACTGGTTTGCCAGGCCATTTTCTCCGTTTGTTCATCCCATAGTTGGATCAAAAGTTGCAAATATTGAGTTTGCAACATCCATAGGAACTGCCCTTATGGACCAGAAAGTATGTTTACTAAAAATAATTACCTGATGTGAAGCTTGGTGCTGAAGATGGTTCAAT
>JAJJMA010096676.1:0-12584 GCA_023529015.1 Papaver nudicaule
GAGAATTCATTACTTATATTTCATTCGGCGAACCCTAACTGCCGATTCGGGGTATTACATTGATCTTTCAGCTTCTTGTTCCTCACTTAAAAAATGGTTAAAGTTGAGATAGCTCAATAAATGTGGGAAGAAGAAACTATTTATTAACACTAGATTATTGATAAAGAAGAGGTTTTGGGAAATAACAACAAATAGGTTTTAGAGACTGTAATAAGAAAAGTAAATCATTTTGGTAACGAAAAGTAAGTGAATTTTCATCTTGTAAAGTAAATCTTATTTCCTTTTATACGACTAATAATTTGTGAATGAGTGAGTTTTTAGATCATGATTAGCAACCCAACATAAAGATTTTTATGAGGCATATAAAGAAGCAAACAAGGCATTTGAAGAATCTCGGATATAGATACTCATGTATCCGTCTAAAATGAATTCAAATGCCATTTTTGTTGCTTGAAATCAAACGAGGCATTTACAGTTTTGTTCATTTTGACTCTGAACAAATCCCACATTCATGAGCATTATTAGGAAGTAAGCCTAATAAATTTATCATGGTATCAGCCACAGTTCGACACTTAGATATGTGATATAATGTAAGAGATACCATTATTAAAAGCATAATTTGTCATATATCATATTTAAGGAAACTCTGTGTTCACCATGTTAATAGGATGAGGTTTTAATTTCCACGATGTTTATTTCGATTTGTAAATGACTAAGTTCTTCCTTTTGAACTTAGATCTTAATATCGCCAATCAACTTCGTTAGGTTACTATCTTTATAATAGATAAATATTAGGCTTTAATACATTCCCTTTGATGATCACATTATCTATAGTCATCAAAAATATTTCTATGGGAGTAGTCTTACAAGAATATATATAAGACTATTTGCTTGAGAATTCAACCATCCTATTTGTAGCCCTGTAACAAATCTTTGTTTTCACTTGTAAATTTTATTCTAACTTTTGTTTGGTATACAAACTTTTTCCAAATCCGTCAAACAAGGTATCTGGAATTCTTACATCTCAACTAGTCACCGCGTCACCGTTGAACCCCTTCGAGAGAAACTATGTATTGCTCATATAGTTGTTCTTCAATCTCAATTCAGTAAAATAATCATCATATATAAATATCATAAATTGCTCGCTTGCCTGCTACGTCGTTGTAATTGATTTTACTTCCTCAAAAGTCATCTTTATTAACTAAAACAAGACTAAATTAAAAATTGGATTATAAATTGCTAATATCAACAATATTTGATCAACTTATTTAGAGCCTCTAAAACAAAAAGAGAGTAGATAAATTCATTTTAATAACAACTTAAAAGTGTATAGCAAACAAAAGTTTAAGGAACAATTATAGAAACCTGCACGATGCTAGATTTGAACATACATCGTGGATACTTAAATGCAAAGAATTCGGTTTGAACTTTGGAAGCACACAATTCTAGTCCTACATTAGGTTTCTTCTTAAAATGTTGGGTTAACAACTGCTTAAATTTGCGAGGATCATCATCAGATAAAGATTCATGTAAAGGGTTAAACAAACCTTGCATAATCTCACGTTTACGGGTTTCTCGATACTCATGCGAAATTCCATTGATTCTCTTATATCACAAGTATCATCGCTCTCATTCAACCTCTTCAACCATTCCTCACCTTTTTCATAATTGTAGTTTTTATATACTCAATCTCACACTCTTGAAAATGTACATGATAATCACAATCAATGATCGAGTTCGCTACACTTTTGTCATCTATACTTTTCAAAGGTGGTCTCACCATCCCCGATCAATAACTGTTGATTCATTTGGTAAGTAAGAAAAAAACTTTGTTCATGTTCCTTTTTTCATATCTTGACATGTTAGGGCATTGTTCGGTTGAATCCACTAAACGTTGGTATGTCAAGTTTAGTTGTCAAAACTCGTTCATTTGAACATGTTTACTAAAGTCAGACTTCACTGTGTTAGACTTAGGATGTAAAAGATGGCTAGCATGATCTAGAAGATTAATTGAAGATTTGAAAATGACTGAAGAATAACGTACATATTATCCTTTATACAAAGGATAGTCATTTAATGTTTGTTGATATTACTAAATCGTCGTGATCACTTGTTGATCAAAGTGTCGTACAAAATGACTTATATATTGAAGTTTTATGACCATAGCACTTGAAGTCGTATATCTTATACTTTCTATATAGTGTTTGTTGAACTTAATTTGTTATACAATGTTTCTCGAAACTTTGTATTTTACCAATAGTTGTGGTATGAACTATATTTATTTATTCGTATGTAAATCATATGTTCATTTGGAGAATGATATGGGAAGCTTTGTCCTTGAATAAACTTTGTTAGAGCATTGCTCGGTTGAACCCACTGATGTTGTTATCTCAAGTCAGTTGTCAAGTTTAGTTGACCAAAACACAATCCTTGATAAGTCTACTCTACAACTCGGACTAGGATAGATTTAGGAATTCGAGACGAATATCATTGAAGATGAAGACCGGAGCTTACATACTTGATTAAACATATCGTCCTCACTAAAGGTTAGAAAGTTTTTCCTTTCAAGTTTCGTATTTACCATTCTATCATGAAAATAGTCTATGATGTTGTTTATGTGATCCGAAGGATTATAAAGATTAGTTCTCTTAAGCACCTAAGTCATTTCATGACCAATGCTCAAGTAATATGTGGAATATTGAGTTATCTCTTAGATTGCGTAAACTGCATACTCGTTCATGTACGCGTTCATAACTTGAACATCGTTTCTATTAGAGCTTGAGCACTTTGTATGTACGCGTTCACGTACGCGTACATGAGAACTCAGGAAACTCCTGAAAAACAAAAAATTTCTCTATGTACGCGTTCATGTATGCGTACATATAAACCATGGAAAGAACACATCAACAGCATACGTGTTCATGTGTTGACTTTCTTGCCTATTGTGATTAGTTCTTGCAAACTTTCACAATATGGCCCATGGAACTCATGTCCAATTTTCTTTGAGTTCGTATACTTGTGTATGGACTCCATAGCATGGCCAAACTTGTTTGAGCCATAGCCATCCTTCTTGATCAAGGCGAGTCTTCTCACAACCTTAAGGTTTCGACTAACGGGTTAGAAGAAGATTGAGTTGGACCTCAATGCAAGCCTATAGACTTTTCTAAGTTCGGAAACTTGCTTGAGCCTCACTCAAGGTTTCTTAACTTTAAAGCAAAGCCTCCCTTGATGATCACTATAAATAGATGACCTTCTGCAAGATACAACTTCAATCCTCTACACATCTTTGTATCCTTGCATTAAGGTTGGTCCTCATCTCGAAGACCTTTGGACTACGACTATTGAAAGACTTCACTTGAGGATCGTGAAGCACATGTCGGAAGTTAAATTTATGATCATGTATCTTGGGTCGATTGAATTATTTCAATCTTATCAAAACCAAGATTTGATAGAAACTTTGTGCGCATATCTCGTATCATAAGCCCCAAAGTTCCATAACGCATATTTCACGAACTAGGTTTAATACTAAGTTCGTCAAGCGTTATGAGGTAAAATTATCTAGGCAAGATCAATAAGCCCTATTCAGTAAAACCGATTTCCATTAACCTTGACAAGTCTAAAGGAAATCAAAATCGTATTCTTGTTTTCAACATAGTACTTTTAGGCGTCCTGTTAGAGGCAGGGTAGCGCTAGTCTTCACGAAGGGAAGTGGAGCAACTCATAGGCCTGTAAAAGACGTCAGCCAGGGGAATCAAGTACGTAGGTTTCTGCGGGAGCCAAGAGACGTAGGAACACATTGGTAGCTGAATTGCTTGTAGGGTTAATTCAGTCTCGATACATTCCAGTCCGAAGTCTGAGAGTAGGCTAGCATTTGTATTCGCTTAATACTGAGGGTGTTCATATCTGGACGAGGTCCCGGGGGTTTTCTGCTGGTTTGCAGTTTCCTCGTTAACAAAATTTCTTGTGTCTTGCATTACTTATTCCTTCCGCATTATATTATCTCTGATTTATATAATTGAAGTAATTGCAAGTTTGTTGATTCATAACCTGTAGTGAATCCATCTCTATTGAGATCTGCAAAAACGTGTTCTTGTTAGGGTTCGATTCTCTGAACTATACTCAGGTTGTTGTTTGAATATTGATTTGTGAGATCGTTCAAACAACCAAAATCAACTAGGTTCACGAAAACTAAAAGTTGGTGGTATATCTCGGTATCCCCTCTTTTTCAAACTTCATGGGGTTTTTGAATGCCTGTGTTAAACAGTGAACAAGGAGTTTTATCTGAATTGTCATATTTGCATTCAAGATATTGTCATACTCGGAGCTTTAACAATTATTGGTATAAGTATGATTTAAGTTCGTTTTGGTCATAACATGTGTTTATGTATTTCGGTTCATTCCTAGACACCTGACGCAATATAAGTTCGAACTTGTAACAATGTTCTATTGTTGACAAAACCGAACATGATCCATCTTTCACCTATAAAGATTTGAACGATCTTGTATTAATGAATATCTAGGAAAAGTTAATGACGACATATCAAAGCTTTATTGTGAACCTATTAACTTTGGAAGTGTATTTATTTGAGATTATTTTCAATTGAGAATCATTAAATGAAATCGATATTCTTGTCCTTTCCTAGTTGGAAGAATATACAAGATCCCTTGTCATTTGAGGGTGATATTTAGTTGTATCTCAAATATTAATTACTAGAATAAGTGCAGATAATATATTATTCTCTCGTGAGACAAACTATTAATGGTGGAGTAATGAGAAAATATTTTATAATTAATGAAAAATATTTAGGACCAAAATATTCCTTCTTTGCCCTCCAAATAAAGCCTTGGTCAAACTCTAAAAGTAGGAGAGGTATTCTTCCTTCAAGATTTGTCCCTCCAGCAACAACGTTGTAGAATGTCAACCTTTCATTGATTCTTCGAGTTCTTATTCTTGTTGTTTGGATTTGATATTGTGAGGCTTCCTAAGGACTAAGAAGTCTAGACGTATATCTTCTGTTAGAGCATGGCTAGGTCAACCTCACCAAGTGTTGGTATGTCAAGCTTAGTTTTCAACGCTTACTAAAGACTTCGTTAAGTTAGTCTTAGGTTCTATAAGATGAATGGTATAGGTTAGATTCATACAAAAGGTTAGTGATCTAAATAGCAATTCCATTTATCTTTTACATGTGCTACAAAGATAAGCATAGCTTAATGCTTGTGCTTTAGTGATGACTTGATCACTTATTGATCAAAGTGTCATAAGGAATGACTTCATAATATAGCTTGTTATATTCGTTAATGAAGTTGTATGGCATATATTGCTTACAATTATTATTATTATTATTTTTTTTGAATCTGAATCAGAATCAACAGGATTACAAGTTTTAGATGGAAGCCTGGCAACAAGCTGGGCTCCAATCCCTTTTTAAAGTACAACCCCAATCTTATGAAAAAGAAAATCCCCCACTATGACATTCGCATCATGGCTAGCCATATAATTGCGCAATCTCTTCAGAAACTCCACAGTTTCACTACCCAACTCCCCCAAAGTGGTAAAAGGCAACACACCAAGAGAAAAACCCTGAGCAGAAAATATTTTGTGGCCCATGCAGGTCTCGAACCTGCGACCTTCACGTTTTTTTTTTTTTTTAATTTTTTATTTTTTTCAATCTATCTCAAAGCGATAGGGTTGTCAACGGTAGTTATCGGAACGGATAGTCGCTCTACCGTTTTCGTTTGGCTAACTTTTATCGGATATCCGTTATCTGTTAAGTTCCGTCGGATATATAAAAATTACTACCATTGCCGTTATGGTTAACTTTTCGGATATCGGATAATATCCGGTAATATCCGCTAAGACATAAGACATATGAATTTGTAGTGGAATCGAGGGATTAGAGTACCTGGATCGAGTCTGTGAAAAGTAGGGCCTTGCAAAAACATATGAAATTGTGAAAGATTGAAAGTCTAGAAGAGTAGAAGAACGAAGAAAATAAGAGAAATGGTACTCATGTCTTGGTATATGGCTTTAGGGTATTATAAACATACAAATTTATTATAATACCCTTGTAATTATCGGATATCAGATAATATCCGACGGATAATAGCTATACCATTGCCATTTGGCTAACTAGCAATTATCCGTTAGCCTATCCGTATCGGATATCCGACATCCGTTATAACGGATAATATCCTGTGGGATATCGGATTTTCGGATCGGATATCAGATTTTTCGGATGCCATTGACAACCCTACTAAGCGATATAAGTTTTTTCCTAAAACCTTAAGTAACAATAGTTTACTCTATGAATGTTGTCTTTGTATTTATTACGAGATGTATATATTCATTATAGTGTTGGTATTCTCCAATCATATATTCTATCCATTTAGAATATTAGTACATGATACTATGATCATATTCTATGTGACTCATAGTGTTCGTCTTTGTATCAAGTATTTGAGAATGTGACCTACACATTTGTTGTGTAGGCTCGAAATACTGCTTCTGAGTTCGGAACCTTGTTCAAGTTTGGCTCACGAAATCTAAAATTCGAAATAAACATTTGATTTTGACAATATGAAATCTAGAATTCAAAAACTTCTTTCGGTTTTGACCATAAGAGATTTAGAATTCTAAATCATAATTTAGTTTTCACTTATTATGAAATTTAAAGTTCGAAACCTACATTAGTAAATATACTTTAGAATTTAGAGTTGGAAACCTGCATTTGGTTTAAGCATGTAAAATTTAGAGTTTGAAACCTGCATTTGGTTTGGACATATGAAATCTAAGATTCGAAACCTAACTATAGTTTTGGCATATAGAATCTAGGATTCGAAACCTAACTTTGGTTTTGACACATGAGAACTAGAATTCGAAACCTAACTTTGGTTTTGCCAAAAAAGAACTGGAATTCGAACCTAGCTAACTTTTGTTTTTTGGAAATGGTATTTAGAGCTCAAACTCTATGTTTGGTTTCGTTGAATGAAACTAAGAGTTTGATATTTGTTTCACTTTTGTGGATTCGAACTACAATTTTGGTTGTTAACTCACTATCTGGAAAATATGTCTTGCTCGTGTAAGTAAGTATTTGATTTTCCGTACTTTGTGTACCATTTTGTTCATCAGACTTCAACCAGTTTATTAGTACTCCATTGGCCCCCTTCCCATAGAACGTGGCAAAACAACCTATTTGCCAGTCCAAATCCGTTTCTCCACTATGGAAAATTGGCAAAATCTAATTATAATAGTGTTATTATTTATGTTTGTGGGACGCCTAACAATTAAAGATCATATGTATGTGTGATGTAAATATTTTATCCTTTGAAATATTTTCAGTGGGACCTTTGAGTAAATAAAATCAGATAAAAAATATTATAAAAACTGAGAAGTTGAAGAAAATAAAGAAAAATATTATAAAAAAAACGTAAAAGTATGAGAGAAGAAAGATATAAGGATGAAAATTTTATCAGTGGATATAGTTTTCATCGCCAGTGATAGAAACTATATCGCAAAATGGAATCGTACAATGGTCTGGCTAGTTTGCTAGATAACCATACCATTATGCCAGCTAGGTAGCTTTGTAGTAGCTCCATATTTTTACAGTTTGCCAATCACATAGGAAGGGAAAATGTACGTTCTAGCTAGCTTATTGATGTTACAAATGGATTTACCAACCGGTTCGTTGTTAAGGTTGTCGCTATCTATGTAGTCAATCTCTGCCTCGGTCTATGGCCGAGACGAATCTCTTAATCTCGGTGATACGAAATTTGGTAAAGAAACTGCCGAAATGATTGAGATGTGGTCGAGATAAGCATAATATATGGATACAGTAACAAAGCTCAAATCCAACGCTAAAAACTTTTTTTTTTACTCAGATTTATTAAAAGTTGTTTTTTTTTTAAAGAAAAAAAAAATCTATACAAGCCTAATGTATGTAAATTGTACAAAATGCTTAGCATATATATTACGAATATTAAATTTGAAAATAAAGACTCAAACATTTCACTGAAGATCTCCCCGAAATAAAATTACCTGGGTATATATCTTGATCCAAAGTAAGATTGTTGTTATGGGAAAGCCAATATGCATTAGGGGAAGCTTACTTTTGGTCAACCATGATTGACCTAGGATTAATGTGGGTGCAAACATAAAATTATCTAATACGCATATAGACATTCTATCAAATACGTAATGGATAAAAATTTTTTATATTCTTATATATAATAAGTAAAACTAAATTCTCAATTCTCATTCATTCTGGCCCCACATTTTAGACCTCTAGAGAGTTGTGGCGAGAGTATTCCAAAATAGAGTCCTCTCATTGATTATGGCCCCATACATAAGGTAAGTTAACACCACACTGACACCCCTACTAACTTACACCAGTCGTGCTAGGGAGACACCGGGTTTATACACCATCTTCTTACACCACTAGGTGTCATACTTCTATTGGCTTTACTTCACCCACCCCACCACACCCAAGATATGCAGCCCCCCCTGTCATAATAATGAACCAACCATAACATGACACGTTATGGTGTAAAAAACCGGTGTCATACAATCCGGTGTCTCTAAAGCATTTTCGAACTTACACCAGTATACCATCCATCGGCACAACTACCCACGTATTTGCATACCCCATTTTTTTCTGAATTAATCTCAATCTCCCCAACGAAATCACACACATGATCCACTTCTCCCAATTGAGTTTTTGCCATAAACGTCACCATCATTGCCAACTTAATCCGCCCAACTTCTGTACTGATAAAAAATAATCCATTGTTTGTTCAAACGATGTTTTTGGTTGAATTTAGGCTCAACATGCGATTTCAATGGATCCAATTCAGGTATTCAATCTGTCTCCCTCGAATTAAACCAGTTCTAATTTAAGGATATAAAACTATCAACTGATTTTGCAGGTAAGTTTAGAATTCAAAAGAGGAGAGTTACACTGCTTTTGTTCATTTCTATGAACAAACTTTTTGGTAACAGGTAAGTAAAATGTGTATTATAAATCAGTAATCGACCGGAAAATGAAATTACATAAATATATGCCTCTTTTGTCTATTGGTTAATCATTGTGATTGAATCACCATGTTTTTCTAACGCAAAAGCTATATACAGGGCGACCTAATTAGAAAAGTTAAGTGTTCTTTTTGATCTTAGTTTTGTAAACGGACACTCAACTTTTACCAAATAATCTGATCCAGATTTTGTTCCTTCTAATTCAAATTCGGGTTTGCTAATTTTTGATTTTTTTTTTTTTTTTTTTGTATTGCTAATGTAGTACAGTTAATGATGCAGTTCTAGGGTAGCAAAACCTAGAAATATCGAATCGAATAGGAAATAGCGAATAGAACAGGAGAAAGAACAATAAAGAACGTAAGATAAATCGAGTCTAGGTTAAAACCCACTACTCTCCATAATCCGCAGATTATAATCGATAACAATCGTTAAGAAATATAATATCAAAGTCTACCTCTAACAGAACAACTAATAGCCTATTTATACGGAAAGAAAACTTCTATGAAAAGAAAACCTATTAAGGACATAAAACGCCCCTCCTAAATAAAAAAACTAGCGAGGAGTGCCCTAATATTAGACACCCTGAATAAGGCATTGAATGCTCCTGCATCAGTCACCCTAGGTTGAAAGAGAACTCGTCTCCTGACGAGAACATCTTTTCACTTTGACCCGCGTCCGTCTTTTCTTATCTTTCCAAGTTGATGACTACATCCGGTTGTCTTCCCACGGTCAAAAACGAAACCCATAGCCTTCTGAATACAATGAACAGTGCACCATATGATATCCGAACTGCTTTTCCACGATGAAACACAAATCCTAAATATGTATCTTTGTTACTGATATTTGACTTATTTTCAGTAACAAGCATCATTTCCATCGCCCCATCTTTATAATCAGAACATACCAATCTCAGGCCTGAACTAGCCATTCTCCCTGCCAAGCAAGCAACCAAATTCTCCTCTTTTCTTGCAAACTGTTATGTCGTCGACTGGTATTTGCTGCCATTGTATACCTCCCACTGAACTGACTAGTAGGTCCATCCAAAACAACCAGCTTGATATTTTTTTCTAACCACTGACTTATATGTAACATGTTTGTCAAGATATTTTTTAGCCTTCTAAGGTTGTTTATTGCCACTCCAAGTAACTGCCGAACATATGCCAACTGTATGGCTATTGGGGAAAATTCCATCTCTATTTCATCATCAGCCCAATTGTTCGCCATTACCGTTTCTTGTCCGGTTCTTCTAGCTGAAAGCAACTGTAGCTTTGCTTCCACATATTTTTGCCTCTCAATCAAATAATAAGTATCATCATATGCTAGTTCAAAACTGCTGTCAGGTTTAACTTTGAATGAGTTCATTGTCCCTTGAACTTCATAAGTTATTCCAGCAGATACTAAATCAGCCACACTATTGATTTCTAAGGATTTTATCTTTAGATTTTGAAGCTGCTGATAGAGATCCACACAATTCTCCATCTTCCCCAAACGATAAAGAATCCGAGATTCCAATTGCCTGGTTGAGTAGATCCTCTCCAGACTTGATAGACATTCAATAACTTCATCAAGCTTGTTTTGTCTATATAAACAGTATGCCTCCATTGCTATCTTGATGACATACTTCTCACAGTCGTTGTACTTCCTTGCTAACGCGAGATTAGTCACCTGCATCTTATGTTCCGGCCTTCCTCGATCAAAGACAAAAACCATACCCTGACCACCTTGTAGTGATCTCCCACACCTTCGATCAGCATCCGGTTTATTGATATACTTCAAAAAGATAGATATTGTCCATAACCACCGGTTGCCGAATACCATCTTAGTCGAGATAAGACTCCCTAACCTTCGTTGTTGCGGAATGTTGTCGTCCTTTGTTGTTTTTAACAAACATTTGCAATCAGGAGCCTGTTTTATTCGACCTTTGCTGGAATTAACACCACTTGTTGTAACATCAAAATCTTTCAGGAGTTTGATACACATTGGTGTCACGTCCATCGAAACATAAACAGCTCTGTTCACACAATACAGTAGAACCAAGTGCTTTAGAGTTATAAAGAAAGTATTCTGGATAACAGAACACATGACCTCACCTCTCTCTCTTTGGCTTAGACGTGCTTCGCCTATAGCAGTCAAATCCCTGACCACTGATTTCTGTTTGGCATTTTCAAACACGCAGTCACCTATAAATAGAGCCCATCCAAACCTCTTGGCTATGTTGTTTGCATTGAGTGCATCACATGTCACGTATAGTAAATCAAGGACATGTCTCTTGTTAGCCTGGATGTTTGTAACTGTCTCATCAGATACTTCTGAATGTTGGTTCGAGTCACCCTTGCTAACGCTTGAACAATTACCTCCACCTTCCGTCTCGACCTTCCTCTATCGAAAACAAAAGCCACATCGTTAGTGGTGGTAAAGATATCAACCATGTTAGTCGCAAGTGCTATCTTCCTTACTCCACCTCCTTCTTTGATCAAAAACATGCCTTTCGTCAAGAATTTAGGTTGACCCGTGTCGAGATAAAGCCCAGCAACACCTTGTTCAAGTGCTTGCGGTCTGGAATCAACTAGTATATGAGAAAGGAAGATGTGGAGATCTCCAGTAAAATCAGACACCAAAATTCTTGTACTGATCACAACAATAGTACCACGCATCTTAGGTCGATTGCTGAGATCGTCCTGTTCAACCTCCAAGTTGTCAGCAACAACAACAGAAACACCATTAGGGAATTTAGGGAACGACAAACAACTACGAGTCAAATTTCCTAATGCTAAGCAACCTCCACTCGATGAACCGTCTCCCTCACTGGGTAAAGGTAACTCCAGGAGTAAGTTGTTATATTCAACCATAGGTGTTAGACGTTCAACTGTCCATCCGATACCTTTCGGTGTAAACCATTGCACAAACGTCTCTTCAACATGAATATCAGCATCGGGATACGTTGTACTAAAATAACACATCACACTTCCCAGATTTCCTGATAACTTTTTAACTATTGATTTTCTCTCTGCATTCGAGAGAACTCGCCCACGGATTCTACTAAGATAATTCTCTCCACAAATATCATTAAGACAGTAGAACTTTTTCTCATACAAGTCAGAATTAAGTTTTTCTACCATGTGTTGTACTGCAATACTTGGACAATTTAATAAATCCTTCATTCTAGTATTCCTCCATGTGTGAGAGAAAATTCGTCCATGAATTTCAGCAGTATATTTGTGTCTACCAGTTTCTTCACAATAAACCTTTTCCTTCTGTTTACAAATATCTGATTCTATGATGCTTGTGTCTTCTCCAACAACGGTGCTTGTGTCTTCTCCAACAAAAGGATTAGTACAAGCTGATGGAAGTAACACTTCATCGTCGACATCCATACGATCTGTTTGAAGAAAAACTTCCTCTTCATCATCCGAATAAGTATCACAGATTGGAGACAAATCCCAATCCACAACAACTTCTTCCTCTCGCTTGTCGAGAATGGTGTTTCCACATGAATAACATCAACTCTAGTATACTCATCTTCTTCAGAAACTCCTTCCGGTGTATCTAAAGGGTT